>JADEYB020000016.1:997332-1187300 GCA_015832495.2 Alces alces
CTTCATTCTTGCTGGAATTATATCTCCACTGATCTCCAGTAGCATATTGGGCACCTACCGACCAGGGGAGTCCCTCTTTCAGTATCCTATCATTTTGCCTTTTCGTACTGTTCATGGGGTTCTCAAGGCAAGAATACTGAAGTGGTTTGCCATTCCCTTCTCCAGTGGACCGCATCCTGTCAGCCCTCTGCACCGTGACCCGGCCGTCTTGGGGGGCCCCACGCGGCGTGGCTCAGTCTCACTGAGTCAGACAAGCTGTGGTCCTGTGGTCAGATTGGCCGGTTCTCTGTGATTATGGTCTTAGAGTGCCAGCGTATTAGGAACCCACAAAACCGTGACCCAAAGCCACGTGGTCCTCAGGACTCTGTCCAGACAGAGTTCCTTCCCTGGGCTCACCTGGTTTTGAAGGGGATGAGAAATGCAGCCAGGGATTGGCCATCCTCAGGGACTGCTTAGAGCAGTGGTACTCAAATCTTAGCAGCACTTGCGGTGGGTGGGGTGGGGTGGGGGAAGCTTATTCGGTAATCTGCATTTCCAGCAGGTTCCCAGGTGACAAGGCGCTACCAGCTCCCCTGGCTCATAGACCAGGACGCCTTCTCTTTCTCCACATGGTTAACGGTCTCCAGCAACCTTGTGGCTTCACTTCCACCTGCTCAGCCCAGCTCCCGCCCCACCCGCTCCCCAGTCTGGCCTGGGAGTTCCTCTTCTGTCCTGACGTACATTTCCGCGTGTGGTTCTTCTCATCTGTCTGGCCCCACTAAAACCTTATCACTCTGTGAAATAGCAGCTCAGACAACATTTTCAGAATTTTTTTTTTTTTTTAAATCGTGGACAGGATGGCTTATGCCATTTGCCCTGGCCAATTAAACCTAAATTGTTTTGACCTCCCGAATCAGGCTACCCCAATTGCTCTATGCAGATCACCTCCTTCAGGAAGCCTTCTAGGACTGCTCAGACTCAGCAGATGTTTCTTCTAAGCTCTCTGCTTACCACTCTCATAAATGGGCCGTTTCCTCTAAAGGGACTGTGGATAATGTATCATAAGGGCGAGGATGTTGGATTACTCCTCTCTGACCCAGTCCTCTTGGCGTTCTTTTCATTTCAACCAGCAGAGGGCAGCTCAATACCACAATTCTACCCAGCCGGGTTGCACCTTGGGGGTGAATAACCCATATCTTCCTGTCCTCAGGAGGCCTTGAGGCAAAGGGGAGATGTTGCGATGGCCTGCTTATCTCATCTGTGGGTTAAGTGCCAGACTTGGGTCCAGCCTTTTCTAGTGGTGTGATTTGGGGCTTTGTGACTCGCGCACCTGACCCTCAATTTTCTCTTCTGTAAATCGGCTATGATAATGCCCCATGGAAGTTTCTGAACACTGAATAGATTGGTCACACGAATTGCTTAGCCCAGAGCCTGAATCAGGTTTAGCACGTGCATGTGTGACCGTGGACTAGTGATTGCACCTCTCTGCTCCTCAGCTTCCTCATCTGTAAAATGGGGATAATTTAAACTACCTCCTATGGGCTACCTCCTCAGTTCCCTTTATTATTGTTATTACTTGATAATGATGGTGATCAAGCCTCAGTATTTACCTGTTCCATTGTTGCTGGTTGTGGGTCCAGATTAAAGGTTGTTCCACCCACTTTCCTGGCTCCTCCTGCTCGCCCTGAGCTGTTTCTCCTGCTGGGGGCAAGGTCAGCACCCCAGCTCTTCCTGGGAAGAGTCTACGGAGTTCCTGGTATGGGCTGGGACGCCAGCTGGCATTTGGAAACTTGGATTCCCTGAACACGGCTGCAGCTCAGGGCAGGAGTGGGAGTCCGGGGTCCTCCCAGGGTGCCGCCACACCCACCCCACAGAAACTGAGACTGCCCGGGCCCCTGAAAGGCCCTGCCCTCTGTGAGGGGCCGGGGGGCAGTGGCCAGGTCAGCTCTGCAGCCGACGTGGGCGGCAGAGGGAGCCTGGACTGCCCCGTCTCTCTCCATCCACACGGTGGGACGAGAAGTCCTGTCCCCTCTCTCCCTCTTGCGGCAGGCTGGTGGACCAACATCTTTACCCAGATGTGGGGACAAGACCACATTCTAGAGCAGATGACCTGGCTTTGAACCCTGGCTCCCATGAGCTGTGTGACGTTGAGCAAGCAACCTCACCTCTCTGGGCCTCGAGCTCCTCACAGTGGAGCTGCAGGATCGAAGACGTCACGTCGGTGTCGTGTGTTGGTTTTGCTCTTGCTGTTGTTACGTTAGAAACCACCTGTGCTCTTGCGTAACCCTCAGTTGAAGAGCGCAAGGCGATATCCCCCGGCCAGCGCCTGGACTCTAGTGGGGTCCACTGCCCTTTGTGTACATGATCTCACTGAATCCTCATCGCAACACCGTCGTCCCAGTTTATGGATGAGAAGACTGAGGCTCCAGGCGGTGGAGTGACTTGTTGAAGAGCCACGTGTGCGGGGCCGGCTGACCCAGGGGTGGGGAGAGGGCCTGAGGCCCGAGCACAGTGCCCGCCGGGACTTGTGCGGCCCTGGATGCAGCCCCATCCTGCCCGTGCTGCTCACTGCCGTGCTCAGCTCCCAGGGCCCCGTCCGCCGGGCAGACCCCTCTGGTGAAGCGTGGCCCCCAGGGCTGTCCCTCTGGGCCACAGCAGCGGCCGACCACTGACTTCTGGGAGGAAAGCTCTGTAGCTGGTAATAATCCATACCTGCCCATCCCTGGCCTCTTGGGAACTGGCTCCCCTCAAGCCTTTGGCTTCGGTCCCCTCTCTGACTTGCTTTCCCTCTCTGCAACGTCTTGAGTTTGCCCCAGCTGTTTGTGCTGTGAATTTAATTCCCAGAATGGCCTTGAGCTTGATAGAAGAGAGGCACAATAGGAATCTAATAAATGCATAGGTGGCCAGGCAAATAGATGTAATTGAGTTGTGCCGCTGAACCTCTTAGGAGGGGGTAACATCCTTAGAATACTGTTCGAGGGCCTGAGCTGGAAAGGGAGAAGGCTCGAGTTCAGCACTTGACTTGAGCCGAGATTAGAGACAAGATGGGCTTCCCTCATGGCTCAGAGGGTGAAGAATCCGCTTGCGATGCAGGAGACCCGGGTTCGATCCCTGCGTCTGGAAGATCCCCTGGAGAAGGGAATGGCAACCCACTCTAGTGTTCTTGCCGGGAGAATCCCATGGACGGAGGAGCCTGGCGGGCTACGAGTCAGACACGGCTGAGAAACTCTCAGTTTCACTCAGTTTAGAGATGGGACGGCATGATGTCTAAGTACCAGGCCTGCATTCAAATCCTGGCCCAAGAGGGCCACCATGCTTTGATTCCCTGTTGGCGTGGATCTAGTTTACACTCCTTGTCTTAACCTACGGAGAGTGAGGGCGCGTGGCTGCCAAGCTGGGGCCTCAGGAGGCCTTGCCCCCTGCGTGTCCTCTCTCTTGGGCCTCTGTAACCTCCACCTGAGACCAGCATGCGCTGGAGGCTGGGGCTGTGGAGAGCGGCCTGAGAAAGGCTGCCCCAGGCCGGAAGACAGCAGATGCGGGAGCAGGGCGGGTCTAGCTGACATCCAGCTCGGTCCTGTCCGGGAGAACCTCCCAGCCAGCCACGGCGGGGGCTTGTCATTACGAGCCGCTGAGTTGGGGTTGGTTTGTGATGCAGTGACAGGTTACTGTTGTGGTCAAATCGCTTGCTCTCTCTTAGCCTCAGTTTCTGACTTTGTGAGATGGGAACAATCACCTTCTGTGTCCCAGAGGAATGCCCGGGAGGCGGGAGGGGTATAAAATGCACGCCAAGTACTGAGCACGTTGTCCAGCGTGGCAAGGACCCTGGAATGAGCTCGACTGCACGGCCATGAAGAAACAACCTTCAGGGACTTACTTCCCTGGCGGTCCAGTGGTTAAGACTCTGCTCTTCCAAGGCAGGGGACACAGGTGAGATCCCTGGTCAGGGAACTAGTATCCCACCTGCTGTGCAGCATGGCCAAAAAATACCCAGACAAAACAAGCAACCTCCAAACTCTAGCAGCTGAAAACAACGGCGCTTGGCTTTTCGCTGCTCGGTGATGGCCCGTGGGCCGGGGCTTGGCGCGTCTTGGCTGCGCAGAGACCTGGGCTGCTGACGTCCTCGTCCTGAGTGGTGCTGAGCCGGGCACGGCGCCGGGACTCGGAGTCTCACTCCGGTGACGGAGCGCTCAGCCGGGAAGTGATGCGCGGGGTGCTCACAGTTCACGGGCCCCACCCACCCAGGAGTCAGGAAGTGATCCTTCTTAGCAGCAGGAGAGAGCCGGAAATATTGGCTGAACCAAGGTCGTCAATGATAGCTATTGTTTCCTGCTCTTCAAGGCCAAGGAGTGGAAAAGTCAAAACAATAAGAGAAGCGATGCTAACAGCAGCTCTGTTGACTGAGAGCCGGCTGCACGCGAGGCCGTGTGAGAGGCCGCTAACACGTGTAGTCAAGTCCTCGTTCCCACGATGGAGCATGCAGCTCCAGGAGCTACACGGCCGGCCTGGTGCTCCAGGCTGGTGGCAGAGCCTGAGTCCAGACCCAGGACTCTAAAGCTCTCTGTCTTCCTAGCAGACTGTGTGACCCCTTTTCAAAGTCCCCAGAGGCTGACCAGGGGGCATTTGAAAGAATGCCCAGAGGTAAGGCTAGGGCCAGACCAGGCTTCCATAAACAGGCCGGCCAGCAAGGCTGTCCCTGGACTCCTACCAGTCACCGTCAGAAACCCCAAAAGCAGTCTCTTTGTGCACTTTTATTCCTCTTGCCCCTTCCGGTTTTGCAACACACTGTCTCTCTGAGGAATTCCAGATGAGCCCCGCTCAGGATTTTCTTGCTGCATCAGACTGGAGGCAGGCTCCTCCCGTTTGCAGAGCCGTTTGTAACAACTGTCATCAGTCACCACACTCGCGCTGTTCGCCCATGGGTGTCAACTGCTCATGAGCGCTTTCTGATGGAAACCTCTCTGCAGCCCTCTGTTGTCAGCTCCATTTTACACAAGTGGGAACAGAAGCTCAGAGAGGTTAAGTGTCCTGTCCGAGGTCACACAGCGGGTGAGGAACTGCAGCCGGCCTCATTCTTTTCTGTTTTTTCGACCGAGCTGCAGTGCGTGGGGCTTCTCCAGCTGGGTGCAAGGGCTCTAGAGCTTTGGGCTCAGTAGCTATGGCATCCTGGCTTAGTGCTGCAAGGCACGTGGGATCTCAGTTCCCCCACATCTCCTGCATTGGAAGGCAGACCCCAGGGAAGCCCCCCGACATCCTCACCTTCAACCACTAAGCCATAAACGGCTTTGACATCCTTGAACTCTCAGTCACTGGTCAGCAGGGGAAGCCCCTTGCGGGAGTCTGGGGTGTGCTGGTCCTGGAGGACACGCTCCTGGTGGCCAGCAGGGGGCGCCCAGCAGCCTTTGGTGTCCCCAGGTTAGCAGAGGGCAGCAGAGGGTGCCTCTCTGGGCCCTGACCGTCTGCCTCCACTGCCCAGCGAGGAAACCTCGAGGGGACCCCAGCTGTGTCCACACCCTCCCTACAGATTCTTAATAGGCTGTTACTGGTTTTCCTTGCTTCTCACCAGCTGCGCCAGCTCCACGAATCCCTGGGGCCGCACATCCTAGGCAGGGGTCCAGCACTGGCTTTGTAGCCTGGCGGATCGTGGGCTCGGACACACCACACCCCTGGTCTCGACTTTGGGCTTCCCCAGAGGCGAGACCGAGGGGCCGGGTTCCGTCACCCTCTGGTTTCTGCGGCTCCAAGGAGCACCTGGATTTCTCAGATGAAAGCCTCCCTCCCAAGACCCCTGCAAGCTCCTTGGGGACAGATTGTGCCATCTTGACTCAGGGCAAGGCACTACCCCGGGCTTCAGTCTTCTCATCTGGAAAATGGGGATGTCAACGACGCCTGCCTCAGGCAATCAGTGGGAGGTGGACAGGTTTACAGAAGCCCCTGGCACCTTAGTAGGTGGTCACTGACAGCTTCCTGCCCTCTTGCATTCCTGCAAGAAGAGCCCAAGGAGGCGGCTTCACGAGTCACGAGTCCCCTCGGGTCTCCTGGGGGCTTGGGGACAGTGCGGATGGTTGAGTGTCGGCTGTCACAGCAGTTGGACACAGAATTCCAGGACCAGGCCTGCTGGGACTGCCTTCCAGTGGCCCCAAGAGGGATGTAAGTGAGGTTGCTGAGAATACCTCTTGTCTTTACAAAATGGAGAGAAGGAAATGGCAACCCACTCCAGTATTCTTGCCTGGAAAATCCCATGGACGGAGGAGCCTGGTGGGCTATGGGGTCCATGGGGTCGCAAAGAGTCGGACACGACTGAGCGACTTCACTTTTCATATTTTTACACAAGGACTCGCCCTCCCAGGCCTGTGCCCGAGGCCCCGTGTGGGCAGGTAGGCATCAGGCCTAAGGCCCACAGGAGACCCTGAGGTCCAGGGAAAAGACTGGGGACCTCTGCCAAGAGCAGTAACAGCCAGCCTTCCCGGGAACGGACACCTGGGAATACACTGAGAAACCCGTGCTCCAGGCGCGAAGGGCATCACCCTCCCTGCCTTCACGGCCCTGCCAGACGGGAGCCCTGAGTCACTGGGGCTCCTGGAAATTCCTGCCTGCCCTCCCCGCCCCACCCCGACCCCCACGCTGCCCACCCCCGGAGCCTGGGCCTTGCTCGTCCCCTGTCTCTCCTTCCCGCCCCCCCAACCTCTCCACGTCCCCAGGCAGGGCCGGGGCAGCCCCAGGGGTCTTGGCTTCTCTTCATGGGCAGCTGACGTTTGCCCACAGAGTGGAGTGGAGTGAAGTGTCACGGGACTCCAGCTGAGAACCTCTCTTGGCAACAGAGGTCACTCATCTTTTCTCGCCGTTCCTTCCTCCCAGGTTTGGGCTGTGATCCTGAGGCCTGTGTGGAGGTCTTTGAAGACTCAGCATCAGTTCTTTCTCCTTGGCTGCCCCAGCTCTCAGCTGCAGCAGGCAGGGTCTGGTTCCCTGACCGGGGACTGCTCCCGGCTCCCAACGCTGGGAGCCCAGACTTGTAGCCACTGGACCACCAGGGAAGTCTTGCGGCATCAGCTTTTGAAAACACAGCCTGTGGCAGCTATCCAGACCCAGGGGCTTCAGAGATGGGGGAGAGGGGGCCTTGGGGCTTGGAGTTGCCGGGAGGCACCACTTCCCAGGACTCGGGGGAACGTTGCCTTGGGTGCAGCCGGGTGACCTGAGCTCACAGGCTTGTGGGCACTGCGGGCAACAATAGGCTGTGATGGCAGCCCTGGGGGCACCCTGGTGGCTCAGGCCTGCTGTGCCCCCCTTGCCTCACCCGTCCTCTGTACCTGGGCACCCCTTCAGTGCCCTGCGCCGGACCCCTTACCTTGCCTGTCTCCTGCAGTAGAGAGGGGCTGGATCCTCCTTTCTGGGCCCAGAGAGTTGAAGAGATGGCCCCAAACAGCAGCACCACCAGCTTTCTGACCCGGCAGACGGCCGCCACCTGGATGCCACTGTCCAGACCGCAGCCTGGGGTGGACCCCTGATGGGCTGGCATTTGCCAAGTCAGGCCCAGACTGAACAAAACAGAGGCTTCAATCCCAACTCTGCCTCTTCCTGTCTGTGTGATCTCAGGCAAGACTCAGGTCTTTCTGAAGCTCAATGCTCTCATCTGCAAAATGGAAAGCAACACTAACAAACCTAGAATAAGTGGTGGGGGTGAATCCTGGTGGCGTGGTGAGGGGGGGGGGGCAGGCGTTTAGCAAACGCCGGTCACGCCCCCACTTGTGTCCCCCCTGGAGCCTCCCGCCTTCGTGTCGGTTCAGCACAGTCAGTGTCGATGGGGCAGCTGAAAGCCTGAACTCCAAGAGGGAGAAGTTTAATCTATTACATGCATCTCTAATGAACTGACCTGAGATTTTCAGTGAGTCTGTTTGACCGACAGATAAGAATCATCTGGGGCTTCCCAGGTGGCAGTAGTGATAAAAATCCACCTCTCAATGCAGGAAATGTAAGAAATGTGGGTTCGATCCCTGGGTCGGAAAGCTCCCCTGGAGAAGGGAATGGCTACTCACTCCAGTATTCTTGCCTGGAGAATCCCATGGACAGAGGAGCCTGGGGGGCTACAGTCCGTGGGGTCACGAAGAGTCAGACACGACTGAGCGACTAACACAGACACACATTTATGCGTACTCTTTTTCATATTCTTTAACAGGTTATTACAAAATACTGAGTATAGTGCCCTTTGCTATATAGTGGGTCCTTTTTGTTCAAACACTTTGCGTACAGTAGTGTGTACATATTAACCTCGGATCCCCAGTTTATCCCTCCCTTCTTCCCCTTCCGTAACTCTGAGCTTGTTTTCTGTTTCTGTGAGTCTACTTCTTTGTAAGTTCGTGTGTATCTTTCTTTATTTTAGGTTCATCATATAAGTGACATCATACGGTATTTGTCTTTTCCAGTCTGGCTTACTTCACTGAGTACGATAATCTCCAGGTCACTTTCTCAGATTTCTTACATTTATTTTTCATTCACTCAATGTTATTTAAAACCCTGGGATTTGCCAGGCTATAGGCTGGCAGCTGACGGTACCGGTAAACCAGATAGGTGGGCTCCTATGTTCATGGAGTTTCTAGCAGAGTGGAGAACACAGATAAAATCTGAGCAAACACAAATACATCACATATTAGTGGTTACAAATTGCATAAGTGCCTTGGACGGAACAACCTCCTTTGCTTATTAAAGCTTAAATAATCCAAAGGTAAGTCTCAGCCTAGCCCATGGAAGCTTTTCCTGGGGTATTACAATACGAAGGGTGATAAGCACAGCAGTGTCCGTAGATATCAGTGGCTTGTTAAGTATGTCGGTGAGTGCTTTACATAAATGAGCTCATTCACCCCTTACAACAGCCCCCGGGTTGAGTGTCATTATCCCCACTTCACAGGTGTTAGTCTTGTTGGTAAGCCTGCGCGGGGAGCTTTAACTCTGTGTGGTCGGAGGGCTGGGAGAGCAACAGGCGAGAACTGACCCTGTCCCCTCCCTCAAGGATGAGCTGGGAGAGGGGACCACAGGGCAGTGAGACCTGGGGTGGGGGTTGCGGACGTCCAGGCTCGGTCCAGAGACTTGTCTCTCTCTGGTTCTTGACCCTACTATGTGGCTTATGGGATCTTAGTTCCCCAACCAGCGACCGAACACATACTGCCTGCATTGGAAGTGCAGAGTTTTTTTAAATTTAATTTTTTAAATTTTAGTTTGAACTTCACTGGTCTTTGCTGCTGGGCGCGGGCTCCTCTAGCTCTGGGCAGAGGCTGCTCTCCAGTTGCAGAGCACAGGCTTCTCTCTGCAGTGGCGTCTCTTGTTGCAGAGCTCGGGGGTCTAGGGCCCAAGGGCTCCGCAGTTGTGGCCCATGGGCCTAGCTGCTCTGGGGCATGTGGGGTCTTCCTAGACCAGGGCGCAAACCTTGTCAAGAGGCTCTTCAGGGAACTCGGCTGTTGGAAATGACCCAGAACCTGCGACGTCACTTTGGACTCACTCAGCGGAGGCACATTCATCCTCTGAGGGTGGGTCTGATGTTTGGAATTAGCAAGGAATCTTTTGGACCCAAGATTGCTGACTTTGGGTGGAGATTTGAACTGGGAAATGCTGACAAGGGAAAACTAGAATGAAAATGCAGGGGGTGGGGAGAGGGTGGAGGGTGGAGAAAGAATTTCTATCAGGGAGGGCTATGGATCTAATTTAAGCAGTTCTAAAATAAATGTGTGGAAGATGGTTCTATGATGGGTCCGGTATGGAGGCCTTTCTGGGGGCTGACCTTGAGCAGAGCATGACGCCCCCAGAAGTGATTGTCCTGATATTTGACTAAGATCCTTTCACCTGCAGGTACGAAGCCCTGTGAGAGTGGGCTTAAGCTAAAAAGAACCTATATTCTGAGAATTTGGGGTGTCTGAGAAACCCAGAGAGCCTGGCCTTGTGGGAGCTGATACCAGGAAGTAGACAGGGGCTGGGAGCCCAGGCAGCATCGCATGGCTCTGCCCTTTACGGCCTCTGTTTTGAGACCATGGTGAAATACGTGTAACATGGGGCTTCCCAGGAGGCTCAGTGGTGAAGAATTCACCCGTTGATGCAGGAACCATAGAAGACGTGCATTCAGTCCCTGGGTCGGGAAGACCCCCTGGAGAAGAAACTGGCAACCTGCTCCAGTGTTCTTCCTGGGACAATCCCATGAACAGAGGAGCCTGTGGAGTCCACGGGGTCATAAAGTGTCAGAGACAACTGAGCAACTGATCGTGCACGTGAGCATGGGTAACATCAAACCTGTTTTTGTAACCGTTTTGAAGTGTACAATTTAATGGCCTCAGGTGTGTTTACAATGTTGTGTGGCCATGCCACCATCCATCCCCAGAATGACTTTTATCACCCCTGATGGGAGCTTGGCACCCATCCTCCAGTGACCACCATTCCACCTTCTGTGAATTTGCCTATTGCCGGTCCTTCATAGAAGTGGCCCCATAATAGTATGACCCTTTGTGTCTGGCTTATTTCACTTAGCACAACATATTTGAAGTTCATCTACTTTGCAGCATGTGGCAGAATTTATTTCCTTTTTAAGGCTGAATAGTACACCATTCTACGGATGGACCACATTTTGTTTATTCATCCATCCATCAGTGGACATCTGGTGGTCTCAGATTTTTGGCTGTTGAGAAAAACACCCAGAGCATTGTCTCTGCTTCCCTCCTTGAATCTGGGACTGGGTTTCTCAGCGTCACTGGGTGCGTGGCAGAGGGTGGCCGCCCTGGAGCATGTGAGCTGAAAGTGCTCAGTTCCGGCCTCCAGTAGAAACCCGGTTCCAAATCTCCGAGGCGGAGACTGTGAGTGTTGGATGTGCGCACCGTGGGGTTATGTGGTGACGATGTGGGACCCACCCTTGGGATGGGGAATGGTTCTGAGAGAGGAAATGGGTGTTCCTGGGGCTGGGCATCTGCCCCTTCAGTGAGAGCCTGAGCCGGAACGCCCGCAGCCGGGAATGCCTCCACTTGGATGATCCTGTCTGGGATGTGAAAGGCAGAAGCCTCAGAAAGACGCTGCGGTAACTTCTGCATGCACGGGTGCTCCGTGTCAGCTGGCTTGTTGTGGGGGGGGGGGCGGTCTCTGTAAGTCACCCTGGACGTCGGTTAGATTGCTACCTTGACCTGGCCTGGGGACCTGTTTGCCTTGGAGGCCAGTTGGCTGCAGGTGTGGGAGGAAGGAGTTTCACCCAGCTCCTCTGGGGCCGGTCGTCACTGATGCAGCCCTGACTCCACTTCAACATCCTCACTCATCTTTGAGCCCCTCAGTAGAGTGACTTGTACCTTTCCCAACTTCTGTTTTGTGAGTAGGAGCCACTGACTAATTGACGTGGGGCACATCTCTTGAAGGGTGCCTCAGAAGTAAAGAATCCGCCTGCAACGCAGAAGATGCAGGAGACCTGGGTTCGATCCCTGGGTCGGGAAGATCCCCTGGAGGAGGGCATGGCAACCCGCTCCACTATTCTTGCTTGGAGAATCCCATGGACAGAGGAGCCTGGTGGGCTACCGCCCATGGGGTCACAAAGAGTTGGACACAACTGAAGTGACTGAGCATGCATTCACGCACATTTCTTCATATTGTGGAACCTGAGCTTTCCTAGTGACACAGTGGCTAATAGCACCTGTCTGCTTTCTTTAGATGTTGCTGCAGGTGTCACATGGAACTGAAGGCTGCAGAGCAGGGGTGCTCCCCGGGGCAATTGGCCCCCTGAGGGCATCTGGTAACATCCGGAGAAACTTCTGGTTGACACACCTGGGGGGCGTGGGTACCACCGGCATCAGAGGAGATGCTAAACATTCCGCAGAGCACAGGACAGCCCTCACAACGAAGAGCTGGCTGGTCCAGCACGCTGGCCTTGCCAAGCTGAGAAACGCTGCTCTAGAGCCGCGAAGATTCTTTCATGCAGCAAGCCTTTTTTTTTTTTTTTTTGCAGCAAGCCTTTTTAAATACTGATCTCACTCATTTATTTGGCCACGCTGGGCCTTAGTTGTGGCACTCAGGATCTCTAGTTGTGGCGTGCACACTCTTGGGCTTCCCTGGTGTCTCTGACGGTAAAGAATCCACCGCAGTGCAGGAGACCTGGGTTCGATCCCTGGGTCGGGAAGAGCCCCTGGAGAGGGGAATCCCATGGAAAGAGGAGCCTGGCGGGCTACAGCTCATGGGGTTGCACAGAATCAGACAGACTGAGAGGCTAACACTTTCACTTTCGTTTTCACCGTCTTCGTTGCGGCCTGTGGGATCCTGACTAGGCATGGAACCCGGGCCCCTCATTGGGAGCACAGTCTTAGTCACTGGACTCCCAGGCAGGTCCCTGCAAGCCTTTCTGAGCATCTCTCGGTGCTGGGCTCCGACTGGGGGAGGAGGGAGGTTAGTGGGGGTGTAGGAACGGGAAGGATCCTGCCCCTCCCTACCGTGGGGAAGGGCAGAGGGTCTGGCAGGTAGCGGGCACTCAGATTCTGATTTTAACCTTCGTTGGTGGAAAGATTGGCATGAGGTCGTTTAGAGCCTGCACAGATGGCGCAGACTCGGGGTAAACGGCTCGGTGGGGGCGGGGGTCTCTGGAACACTGGATCAGCGAACAAATCAGCTGTGGTGGGTGAGCACAGCCCGTGTGGGCAAACAGGTGCTTCTGAATGCCGCCCTGCAGCCTCACCTCGCAGAGCGTTGCTTAGGCAACTGGTTATCGTGTGGATGGCAGAAAGCAAACCTCCCCGAACTTCTTGAGGGACCAACAGTTTGGGAAAAAGAAGTGGAGGTGAATTCACTGAGTCTTCTTCTGGACTCATGGCTTTTCCTCAACTAATATTCAGCCCCTCCTTGGCCACTGGGCCTTGGAGATGGGCTGGGCGAGGAGGGGCCCGAGAAGCAGGGAGGAAGTTCTGGAAGATGGGCGTGTCGCGGGTGGTGGCTCGGGCTTTCCGACAAAAACGCCCAGAGCAGCCCTGGCCTTCCCATCCTCTCTCCATGACCCTTGGTGCCACCACTTCTGGGGGATGAGGCCGCCCTGCTGGTGGGTGGGGCACCGGGGGTGAGGGCACAGCCGTCTGGTGGGGCAGCCTCTCCCGGGCCAGCGCTGAGGGATGTGCTGGAATGGAGGCAAGGGGCATGTAGGAGACGGTGCCTCTTGTCTCCAGACCCCAGATCCAGGATCAGGCCCTCCCAGCCCCGGCCAGGCCCGCTGGCAGGGAGAGCCTCCTCTTCTGCGCGTCTGCGGTGGAGGGGCCTTGCCTTTTGCTTGCACTTTAAGTCCAATGATAATAAGGAAGCTGTAGCCATGGAGGCTTCCTGCTGCCCCCAACACTGTCTGGGGGCTTTCATTCTGCATTAGTCCCCTTCCCGCCTTACAGCTGCCTCCTGCTGGACCAGGACTCGAACCCAGACTGACTCTGGTCCAGAGGTTGGCAGCCTCCCAGGTGGGAATCCAGTGAACCAGGCCTGCTTACTCTCTCCCATGGAGCAGGATTTTTTATCCATCTTGGGTTTGCTGAGCCTTTTGTGCCCCAAGCCTCTGTGCTCACCAGAGGCTTTTGCTAACGTCCGTCCATGATTCAAGATGCTCATCTAGGACTTGCCTAGTGGTCTAGTGGCTAGGGCTCCATGCTCCCAATGCAGGGGGCCCCAAGTTTGGTCCCCGGTCAGGGAACTCTGTCTCACATGCTGCAGCCAAGACGTGGCACAGCCAAATAAATAAATAAGTGAATAAAATGAACATCCATCAACTGTGCTCCTCACATGACCTTGGGCAAGTGACTTATCTCTCATGAGCATGTTTCCCTCTCTGTAAGAGGGGAGACACTTTTGCAAGGCTCACAGGAAATTATTCATGGAGTGGACAAAACATTTAAGAGCCAAAACCCAGGGTTTATGTTATCGTCCTCGTCATCTAAGGCAGGAATCAGCAAACTCTATCTGCAAGGCCAGAGAGCAGCTGTTGTTGGCTTTGCAGACCTGCTGTCTCTGCCACCACTCCCCGCTTTGCCTCTGTCTCTCCAAAGCGTGCCCAATGTTCTGATAAGCCAAAGCGCATGCCCACCTCTTCATAGAACTGTGTTTACAAAAACAGGCGGAGGGCCGGATTTGGCCCAGGGTAGTTTGCGGACCTTTGATCTAAGACCCCGGAGCCTCGCTTGTCAATGTCCTGCAGCAGAAGGTGGAGCAAAGTCCCGGTTAGGTTTGGAGTGAAGTGCAAGCTGTCCATGAACATGTTACGGGCAGGGGCTGATCTCCCTCGAGACCCCCTCCCTGGACTCTCAGGAACACACAGTTGGGGCGGAGTGCTCGTGGTTAGGGGGCCTTTCCCTCGATGACCAGATACTCATGCTGTTCACCAGCTCAGCAGATGTCTGACTAAACTCTGGGAAGTGACTGACATGGACAGTGAGAACGCAGCCGGGGCAGCCCTGAGCGTGCCATCCTGCTTTCCGGAGAACCGGTCGCCATGCAGCCTATCACCTTGCAGCTGGAACTCTAGAGCCTCCGTTCCTTCAGAGGTTCATTTAATTCTCATGTGCGTGCTGTTGTATCGGGACTAGTACAACTGTTCCCATTGACCAAGGGGCAACCAGGCTTGAGAGACAAGGGCACACGGCTGGAGCGGGCAGGGAGTCAGACCCGAAAGGCTTCGACCTGAAAGTCGTGTTCCCGCACACGCCTGTGGCCCATGCCCCTTTCCGGGCATGCACGCAACTGCCAGGGCCCGGCCCTTCTGCCCAGAGCCCCCTTCAGAGGCGGCCCCGCCGCGGGCACGCCCCGCCTCCCTTCTCCTCCTGGCGGCTTCCTGGCCCTCCCAGCCCCGCCCTGCCTGGCCTGACTCAGTCTAGCCCTCCCCTGTGGGCTGCCAGGGCCGCCTCCCGCCCGCCTCCCGCCTGCCCGGCAGGTCTGGCAGGTGAGTGAGTCACGCACCTGGGCCCACTTCATGCCCGCGCGGGGAGCGAGCCGACGTGACCCCGCGGCCCCCGCCGGCCCAGCCAGCCTCTGCGACGGACGAGACCCTTCCCTGCCGCCGGGCCTGCCCCGTCCCCCACGCTCCCTTCCTCCTCGGTCGGAGCTGGACTGCACAGATTCCAGGTCAGGCTTTCGGCTGTAAGCATCGCGGTCCCTCGCTGAGTCGGAGGAGGACGCTCTGGAGGTCACCGGGTGTGTTTCGGCCTCTGCTGCCGTTGACACCCCCGGGCTCCGGGCTCGGGGACACTCTGCCCCCTGGCAGGTGGCGGCGGAGCTGGGGATGCCGGTGCTGGACTCCAGGGAGGAGGACTCTGCTGAGCGCCTCAGTGGACGTGACCCTGACCCTCGTGGTCAGGTTGGGGGCACGCCTGGCCCGTGTGTGTGCGCAGTGGGAACCTTCCCCAGCTCCATTCTTGGGGTCGGAGCGACCCTTGCAGCTGGATCCGACCTAGTTCAAAGGCATCGACTGCCTGCTGGGAAGACTGGGGCCGGAGGGGGGGCAGTGACTCCAGGTCACACCGAGGGGCGGGGGCGGTACAGGGGCCGGACGCCCGAACGGCCAGGGCCGCCCCGCCCAGGCAGCACCTGCTCCTCTGTCTGCTCCCCGGGCCCGCCGCGGCCCATCCTGGCCGCCTTCGCAGGCAGCGAGGCACCGCGAGCGGTTTCAGGGGGTGAGTTCATGAGCTCACAGTTGGAAGCCTTTTAAAGGTCAACCCGGGAGGCCTGGCCGTGAGTCTCCGACAGGTGGCCGTTCAGCCCCCGCTCAATGATCTCCGGTGGTGGAGAGCTCACCGCCTTTGAAGCAGCCTTTCATCTGCGTGGCCGCTGTCCGCCGAGGGCTGGCATCACGCTCGCTGGGCGCTTCCTTTGTGCCAGATGCTTTGCTGAGGGTGTGCGTTATGTGGATGAGCTAATTTAATCTTCCCAACACCCCATGAGGTAAGTCTTATTATTATCATCCCTGTTTACAGCTGAGGAAACAGGCACAGAGAGGTTCAGAGACTTACTCAAGGTTTCCCAGCTTGAACAAGCTGAGATTTGAAGCCAGACAAGCCTCGTCCTAGAGCCCAGCTGATGCCTCAGCTGCATCACTTGGCCGCTGCTGGGCGGTGAGGAGGCTTCCCAGGGCGGGCGTCCTGCTGAGCTGAGGTTTGGCCTGGGGGCTTCAGACGACTGTGGTCTCTCTGGCTGACCTCTCAGGGGAGGGGCAAGGCTCAGAGCAGCGAGGTGATCTACTTGAAGGCTCGGAGATGGCGGAGAGTCAGACCCTTCCCCGCCCCCGCCCCCCCCCCCCGCCCCGACTTCAGCAGAGTGTACGCCTCCCCAAGCCAGCCCCTCCGCCAGGGGCCTTTTCCTCCAGAAGATCCTGGTATGTGCGGATGCTCAGGGGTGTCTGAGCCTGCCTCCCTGGCTTGTGGCCCTGAACCAGCGTCTCCTGAGGCTCACTCAGGGACCACCCTCTCTTCCATCCCACTGAGCGCTGAGCTCCCTGGGATTGATGCCACCCGCCCTCCCAGCGGGGTCTCCTCAGTCACTGGGACTTCAGGGGCTTCGGGGGTGATCAGCGCGGCCCCATTCGCGTCCCCACCACCTAGAAGGTGAGGAGGGTCCCGGGTGTCTCCTTTCAGGGCTGGGACAGTCACACGGGTAAGAGGGCCCCAGGGTAACTCCTTCCTGTCCTCTCCTCCTGGTCATAATAATAAGGGCAACAGCGGTGCTGCCACCGCAGCGCCATCTCCGTCTTTCCGACACTTACCGTATGCGAAGCTCTGGGTCAGGTAGCCCCCATGCCATAGCTTGTTCAGGTCTGAAAACCCCCATTTGACAGATGAGGAAGCTGAGGCTCAGGGGAAGTCACTTGCCCAGGGTGGCACAGCTGACCAATGGCACAGAGATCAACAGCAGAAAGTGGAAAGCTCTCATCGCCCAAAGTTGCATGCTGAGTTCACGGGGTAGCCAGGGCCAGGGTCCGGCGTGGTCGACTTCAGATTTCAAGCTTCTCCCACGTGGCGCCTCTGGGCCGGGCTGGGTTGTGGCAGAGCCTGAGAGCCGCGGGTTCCGGTTGTGTTCCGCTTCTGAATAGTCCAGGACCTGGGGCGAGCCACCCAGCCTCCGGGGGCCCGGTCACCCCTACCAGGGACAGGAGCTGGTCACTTCTCTCCTGCGGATTGCAGTCATGGCTGAGAGAGCCTTACGAACCTGGACGCGGGGATTGCCTTGGTGGCCTAGTGGTTAGGATTTGGGGGTTTTACTGCCCCGGCCCCGGTTCAGACCCTGCTCAGGGAACTGAGGTCCCTCAAGCTGCACGGCACCGCCACAAACAAACAAAAATGGAACGAAAAAGCAAATCGTGGCCCAATGCATATGCAGAGAGTGAGTGTGAGCAGAGGTGATTACCCAGGCCGCCTCTCCGGCCCCACCGTGCCTGGGGCAGCCTCGACCCTGAGTTCCCACAGCCCCCTCGGGGCGGCTCTACGGCAGGGGAGCTGAGACTCAGGGACGTGAAGTCACAGGACTAGCGGGTGGGGAAGCAGGGCTCTGTCCCCAGAAGCGAACCCCCTGTCACGACGAGAGGCAGCTCCTGTGGGGGGGATCTCCCAGGGTGCCCAGGCCGGCCCTTTGGTCTCAGGAGATCAGACTCGAAGGAGTGGGTCCCAGGCGCTTAGGGGGTGGGCCCGGGCGGGCACGCGGGCAGGGGGAGTGAGATGGATCCCTGCTCAGACCCCTCCCGTTGGCCCTTCGGCAGAATGAGGGGAACTGTCCTCCCCCACCCTTCCTGCTCTCAGGGACAGAGGCGGCCCTTGCTTCAAGGGGACGGGAGAGCAGGAAGCTCTCCTGAGCCGTGCGGCCTGCCCCGCAGGGAGACACGACCCGCCTCCTGGCCCAGCTCGGTGCCTGCAGGGCCGGGAGGGCGGGGGGGCCTTCGGCCCACTTCCTTGCTCCCCACCTTCCCCTGTGCTCTGGCTCGCCTCCTGAGCGGCGCCGTCACTGCATCTGATAAGCAGCCCGCCCTTCTATCCGATACGAGGGGTTCCAAGGCCCTGGCTTGTTTGAGACCGCCAGGGCGGGGAAGGCACCCAGGCTGGGAGCCGGGAGGCGGCCGCTGCACCCACGCCACTCCTCGGGCCCCGAGCTGTCTTGAGCAAAGCCTTTGCCCTCTCCGGGCCTCGGTTTCCCCTTCGGTGAAAGGAGGGGTTTGGCTTGGAACATCCCGCAGGGCCCTGCCAGCTCGGAAAGGCTCTGACTTGTCTGAATCGGAGCTCCGAGGAGCCGTCCAAGCTTCCTGCCAGCTCTCCCCCGGCCCCGCGTGGTCCAGGGAGCACGTGGACGTGGGGACCGTCCGCTTCTGATACAAGGAGGACCTGAATGCGTGTGTGTGTGCTGAGTCGCTTCAGTCTGTGTCTGCCTCTTTGTGACCCCATGGACTGCAGCCCGCCAGGCTCCTCTGTGCATGGAATTCTCCAGGCAAGAATCCTCCTCCAGGGGATCTTCCCTGGCCAGGTACCGAACCTGCCTCTCTTACGCCTCTTGCATTGGCAGGTGGGTTCTTTATCACTAGCTCCACCTGGGAAGCCCGCCGAGGACCGGAGTGCACTCCGTCGAAACCCTCTCCCATTCCATCCAGCTGAATTTTTCCAATAAACCCAGGGTACCAGTGTGTGTCTGACCACAGGGGAGAGGCTGCCTGAGACTCTTCCCATCTTGTTGTTTGTAGATGAAGTCTGCCCTTTGGGGTAAGAAACTGGGTTCAAATCCTGGCTCTGTGCCTCCTGACGGTGTGGCCTTGGGCGAGCTCACGGTCTCAGTTATCGCATCTGAGGAGGAAGACGGTGACACTGAACTCACTGGGGCCTCGAAAGGGCTCCCAGGCGGAGCACCTGGCCCAGTGAACAGCACGTGCTCAATAAAAGGGAGGGCCCGTTCCTGGCGCACAGCCCCCTGGCCCCTCACGCCTCCAGGATGACGGGGAGGGATCTCAGTGCCGCATTCCCTGCCGACGAGCAGGTGTCTCCAGGTGTGACAGCGTGATAAGGCCCTAGTTCTGGCCTTCCTCGCCCTCCTTTTTTTATATTTGTTATTGGGGTAGAATTGCTTTGCTGCCTTTTCACAATGTTGATGCTGTTCTCACGGCAAGAATATTGGAGTGATTTGCCATTTCCACCTCCGGTAGACCACGTTTGCCAGAACTCTTTACTATGACTCTTTACTATGACCGTCCATGCATGCATGGCTTATAGCTTCATTGGGTTATGCAAGCCCCTTCACCACGACAAAGCTGTGACCCATGAAGGGGCCATGAAATGTAAGAAAAGCTATGACAAATCTTGAGAGTGTATTAAAAAGCAGAGACCAACTTTGCCAACGGAGGTCTGTATAGTGAAAGCTACGTTTTTTTCCAGTAGTCACATACGGATGTGAGAGTTGGATCATAAAGAAGGCTGAGCACCAAAAAATTGATGCTTTTGAATTGTAGTGTTGGAGAAGACTCTTGAGAGTCCCTTGGACTGCAAGGAGATCCAACCAGTCCATCCTAAAGGAAATCAACCCTGAGTATTCACTGGGACTGATGCTGAAGCTGACACTCCAATACTTTGGCCACTTGATGCAAAGAGACAACTCATTGGAAAAGACCCTGATGCTGTGAAAGACTGAAGGCGGCAGGAGAAGGGGATGCCAGAGGATGAGATGGTCAGATGGCATCACCAACTTGATAGACATGAGTTTGAGCAAACTCCAGGAAATAGTGGAGGACAGAGAAGCCTGGCGTGCTGCATCCACGGAGTGGCAGAATCTGACGTGACTTAGTGACTGAACGACCACATAATTGTTTACGATGTTGTGCTAGTTTCCGCTGTACTCAAAGTGAACCAGCCGCATGCGTGCATACATCCCCTCCCTCCCACCCTCCCGCTCTAGGTCATCGCAGAGCACCAAGCTGAGCTCCCCGCACTTTCAGCAGCTCCCGTCCAGCTGTCCGTTTTACACACAGCCAACGCCACTTTCCAGTTCATCCCCCGCTCCCTTTCCCCACCATGTTCCTCCTCCTCTTTCTTAAAGCTGCTCTGGAAACTACAAAGCTGCGTGATAGCAGGCAGGGGGCAGCCTGCTGCACATCGACCTCACCCCCACAGGTGGCTAGCTGACTCAAAGGACTGATCAGAATTCATAAGGTATGCGGATCTGTGGGTTGGGGTGAGATCTCAATTAACTAGAGAGCAAGCCACCTACAGCTCAAGGCTCCTGGAGGGGGCTCCCGAATCCTGAAGACAGAACCAGGGCAAGGGTTGGGGCTGCCCTCGCGCAGACCCCAGGGTTTGGCCCAGCTCTGTTCCTCAGCCCAGCCCTGGAGCCACAGGGCAGGGAGCTCAGTGCAGAGGGTATAGCGCATGGCGGCCCCTGATTCAGAGACACGGGTTTGGGGATGGAGCAGATGAAATTTCCTGGCCATTGGTGGCTTCTGGGAAAGGGGGAATATGACTGGTCAGTTCAGATAGTCGCTCAGTCGTTTCCGACTCTTTGCAACCCCGTGGACTGCAGCACGCCAGGCTTCCCTGGCTGTTATCTCAAAACTCATTACCAAAAAGACATTTTTTTCCCTTCCCCTAAAGATCAGCATATTCTCCGCTTTTCCTGGAATCCTGGCTAGGGGATTTTCCAGTTAGCAGAAAAATCATATCCAGCTTCCTCCTGCTTCACTGAGGGGGTGAGCGGCTAGAAGTGCAGGAGTTATTGTCCACTAGTTCTTTTCCTCTAGGTCATCAACTGCATCCATCCCTCCATCATCCATCCATCCATCCATCCATCCATCCAAAGACTGCTTACTGAGTGTCTCTCTGTGCCAGACACTGCATTCTGGAGATAGAACTCTGCAAAACAGACATCCTACCCTTAGGGAGATGATGGTATGGCAGGGCTGACAGACAGTTTAGAGAATTCAGTACCTGGGGTGCTATGGCCTTATCTGTCCATCAGTTTCCCTATCTGCCGCATGGGATGATTGTAGTCCCTACCTCCTGGTATTACTGTGGTGCGCTGATGAGATGATACATGTAAAGAGCTGACCCAATGCCTGGCATGGAATAAGATGCTCAGTAAGCGTTAACCGTGAGAAGAACGATGTCATGAGCATGATAAAGGCGATGACCACTAAGCTCAGGGAAAACAGTGCCTGGCACTGACATGAGCAACCGTGCACATCCGTGAGCTGTTCTAGGCAGGCTGGCTTTTTTTGGCAGCAGCAGCAGGTAATAGGGGAATGGTAAGCAAGAGCAGGACCCAAGCCAGCTTCTCAGGGTGGGGCAGCCCATGAGTTAGTCATCTCAACAAAGGAGCCATAAATGCTGCCCATGCCATCTGGCAGTGAGGGTGTGGGGGGTGGGTCTGAGGGCTTCTCAGGGAGCTTGAGCTGGTGCAATTGCCTGTCTGGTTGGTCCAGTTAGGAGTTGCTTGTGAAGCACCTCAGGGTGAAATCAGCCATGAGACCAGGAGCTGCAGAGCTGGGGCAGACTGTCTGGAAGCTCCCAGAAGCTGAAAGGGGGCAGGGCAGCCAGGGCAGCGGAGGGGGAGATGAACCCCAGCACCGAGGGCTCAGCGGGGGGGGGGGGGGGCTGTGGATGCCGTCCCAGGGAGGGCAGCCAGAGATGGTCAAGGGGTCCCGGGGGCCCCCATGGGACTGACGCGATCTGAGGACAGCAGTCCTACTCACTGCTGTACCCCCAGCTCCTGGAGCAGTGGCAGGAAAATCTTAGGCACCTACCTGGGGGGCATGAGTCGAACGCATGCTGTATGATCAGGCCACCCAAGATGGCTGCTGTCTTGCTCTCTGAACGTCCCTGGCTCGATCCGTCCCTGCTTCTCCTACACCCTACTCACATGGCTGACCCATCCTGTCACTCACAGAGCCTGATCTGCCCATGTCTACATACTTGTCCCCTGACCCCAGTGAGTGGCTGTTCTAATCTTCAGATAAGAACATCTCCACCATAGCTTAACAAAGAATCCAAGGCTCAGAAAGGGGAAATGCCCCTGACAAAGGGGCATGAGGGGCGTGATCCTCTGCTGGTTTCTGGATCACCGATGAGCCATCCTGACATCAGTTCCCCCATAACTAGGAACCTCTGCCTCCCAATCCCCGGAAGTGAAGACTGCAGCAGGTCAGCCACACACAGCAGGGTGTTGCTCCAGGAGCTTGCTCTAGATGTCCAAGATTGCCCATCTATTAAGCCGCTAATGTTCGTCACTGACTCTGGGCTCTTTCTCTGGTCGTGAGGCTGGGCTGGTACAGGGCTTGCCAGCCTGTGGGGTGCAGCCCATCACGTGCCACGACTCTGTTGAATGGTCTGGTTTAACCACCAAGTGGGTTTGCCCGTAGGAAGCAGTGTTCCTGGAATCCATAGAAGTGGGTCAAACCCTAGCACCCTACTTACCGGCTCTGAGGGGCCATGACCAAGGCATTCCCCTTTCTGAGCCTCAGTTGCTTCTTCTGCAAAACAAGAACTGCAGTATCAGCCTTGAGGGGTGCTGGGCAGACAGGAGATGGTGAAGGGATTTAGAAGTGACAGTCGTCGTCATCTTCCACGCCTCTGGGGTGACACCCGGGGTTGTGAGTCGGGACTGCGGGACTGGGCTGGTGGGCATGCAGTGTCTGTGGAACCCCGCATTATGAAGTTTTGGGGAGGTGTGTTAGCTGGAGTCGGATAGACCTGGAAGCCACTGCTTACTTGCCGTGTGACTTTAGGTGGCTTACCTAACTTTCTGTGCCTAAGTTCCTCACGTGAACAAAGGGGGACCTTAGAACCAGCCCTTCTAGGGAGTTCTTGCAAGAGCAAATGGGGCCGTATATGGAAGGCACAGTAAAGGCATCGCTCAGTAAAGGGGGATTTCCTGCTCTGTAACGGGAGCTAGCTCTCACTGGCGGGGTAGGCGAGGAGTGGGGTGAAGGCGCTTTGCGAGCACGAATGTGAGACACAGTGAGGGACGCTGGTTTCACCTGAGGGAGGGGCCGAGGTCCGTCCCTGATGTGTCAGGAATCCCAGCCCGTTGTGTCTCTGCTGACGGATGGGTAGGTGAACAGAGCCATCCTGCGAAGGCTCTGAGGTCCCAGAAGATGTTCGTTTCCGGGCAAAACCCTGAGAAACGCATTGGACTTCATCTCTTGGGGGATCTTAACCCGAGCCCACAGGGAGTGGGGCAAGGAGCAGGTTCTGAATTTGAACCCCAGCTCCCCCACTCTGCCACGGTGCGGCCCTGGGTGAGTCACTCAACCTCTCTGGGTCTGTATTCACAGAACCGGACACAGCCACCTTCCTTGCAGGGTTCCCTGGAGGCCAAGCACACAGCGGGTTCTCTGCAAAGGGCAGTGATTTGTGCAGGGTCCGTGGAGGGCGAGGGAGTAGATGTTAATGAACGCTGGGGCTGGGCCAAACATCCAGTCTATGAAACTCCTGCCTGCAGCTTCTGTTGCGTTGCTAATGGGAGTTTATGTGAAGGACACAGCGGGATAAGGGCCCATTGTTCCGAGTGGGGATGGTTTTATGACCCTTAGAAAGCGTCTTTCATCTGGGAAACTAGGGAGCGTATGGAACCTCCCAGCCCTGGGTGGTGAAACTGGGGATGCTGAAGGCTTCTGGGGCCGGTGCCAGGCCGCAGCCATGGTCGGGCCCTCCCGCTGGCGCGTCACGGCGGCCCCGCCCGCCTTTGCCCAGGCCGGGACCGTCTCTCTTGGAGACCTGCTGTCTGGTCCCCGGTCTGCAGCCTGGTCTGCTCCGCAAGGCTGGGGGCTCACAGGTCTGTGGGGGCTCCCTCTCTGCTCCCTCCGTCAGCGGCCGGTGCCACGGCCTCTTCATCCTCACGGCAGCTTCTAGAATAGGCCTTGGACTCTGCTGTCAGCTGACCGGCAACTCTCCCTGCCTGGGAGGCTCGCCTGGAACCCTAAGCCCTGGGTAGGGGCAGTAACCTGATGCCAGGAAGCAAAGACCTTGTCTCTCTGTCCTTTCTGACTCCTTGGCCAGGGGCCAAGCAGAGAAACCCAACCTCCCCTTGGCTCAGCAGACAGCCCCAAGCGCTCTGCCTACTTCTCCCCTGCGGAGGCTGCAGATACCATGGCGAGTGGATGAGGCTGGCTGCCTAGCTTAGAGCGGGCGGGCACATGGGGTCTCTGGGGTCTGGACTGATGGGCAGAGGGTCTTTATGTGTTTGTAGGTGCCGTTGATGGCCTGGGCCGGCACTTCCCCCTGTGTCTTTTCCCTTTTGGGCGACGAAGAAAGGCTAGAGCAGGATGTTTAGATATGCGAACGGTCCCAGAATCCCTGCCCATCCTGCAGCAAGACAGTGGCCACAGGCAGTGGGCAGCAGCCTCCTCGTGTGACTGCACTAAACACCCACTCAGGTAAGTGCAAGTGAAGTGTGTGTGGGGTCTCTGTGATGACCCAACAGCCACTCAGATGGACATTCAAGGCTAGGACAGAATATCACTGTGCCTCAGTTTCCTCATCTGTAAACCAGGGATAAAAGTACCTGCTTTATAGGGTTGCTGTGAGGATGAAATGAGTTAACACATGTTAAGCAATTAAACAGAGACCAGTAGAGAGTGTTGTGGAAGTTTGCTATTACGGTTGCTACTATTTTTGCTAAGGCTACATGATCTGTGTCTCCCTGACTTTTTCTCCAACTTTACTTTTTTTTCTGGCTTTTCTATGGCATTTCTGGTCTCCCAGAACCTCAGCTTGAACTTGGCTGTGGTTTGTTGCAGCGTGAATGCCGGCCCCGGCTCTGTCCTGTCTTTCAGGCTCAGTGCCCCGTGGTCATTTGACTGACTCGGCCTCTCAGCTCTCCAGTCGGGAATTCCTGGGTGAAATGAGCTGATTGGCCCAGTTTGGGTCAGCTGTTGACCCTCTGGTCCAATCGGGTGCTCTGGGAAGGAGTGGGCTGTCCCAGCACATGGATGTGCATGTGTCCTGCCACATCGAATCCAGCCTCTTCAGAGGCTGAGTTGTAAATTTTTATGGGAGTTGTAAATGTTTGGCAGGAATATCATGAACTGATGGTGTGTCTCTTTCACTGAATCACATCAGGAGCCTCATGATGTCCAAATGTCCCCAGACCGGTCATGTTAACCCAATCTGATCGTGGGGTGAGGAGGTGTCTGCCAGCTTCTCTACCGTAAAGTTGCTCCTCCCCCCTTTGCAGTTAATAAGTATTTCGTGGGAAAGTACTGAGTATGCAAATAGCATTCCCAGCTTTCGATTCCTTCATTTACTTATTACATCAATGTGGACTCTTGGCTTCCTATTGTATTTAGTAGAATATGAATCCCTACAATCATTACTCATTGCCATGCTCAAATTGCCCTTGGTTTGGCTAGTGGAGGTCCGTCT
Organism: Alces alces; assembly: GCA_015832495.2. Classification (NCBI taxonomy): domain Eukaryota; kingdom Metazoa; phylum Chordata; class Mammalia; order Artiodactyla; family Cervidae; genus Alces; species Alces alces. The sequence goes on from JADEYB020000016.1 coordinate 1,022,655, forward strand.
AGTCAAGGCTATGGTTTTTCCAGTAGTCATGTATGGATGTGAGAGTTGGACCATAAAGAAGGCTGAGCACCGAAGAATTGGTGCTTTTGAACTGTGGTGCTGGAGAAGACTCTTGAGAGTCCTTTGGACTGCAAGGAGATCCAACCAGTCCATCCCAGAGGAAATCAGTCCTGAATACCATTGGAAGGACTGATGCTGAAGCTGAAACTGCAATACTTTGGCCACCTGATACAAAGAGCTGACTCTTTGGAAAAATCCCTGATGCTAGGAAAGTTTGAAGGCAGGGGGAAAAGGGGACGACAGAGGATGAGATGATTGGATGGCATCACTGACTCGATGGACGTGAGTTTGAGTAAACTCTGAGAGTTGGAGATGGACAGGGAGGCCTGGCGTGCTGCGGTTCATGGGGTTGCAAAGATTTGGACACGACTGAGCGGCTGAACTGAACTGACTGAATGGAACTCAGCTAGTGGAAGCCTCTTTTGAGTTGGTATCTGTGTCCTTTTGCTGTGTTTCCATGACTTGTTGAGCAATTTATTAATTTCTGGCCCCAAAATACGTTTCAGGCACAGCTTGTTCTTCCCCTGGAACCAGTCATCTTTCCAAGGAGCTTTGGTCTCGTTTAGCAGAGAGTGGTATTTAGAATCCATGACCTGGCTGCAAAACTTGTTCATTGCGACTAGGTAACCCTGCTCCCAGGCCCTTTCGGGGGACAGAGCTCTGAACTCACATCAAAATCTCCAATTCCAGTCTAACACCACAGAATTCATTCTACTTTTCTCCCTTTTTATATTTGTCATTCCTTTAAACAGGGTTTGAAGTTTGAAATCTTGACTGCCACTATACTAGGCTGTCTTTTATCTCTCATCAAAAATATCTTATGATATATGATAAGTATGCTTATGATACTATGGTATCAAATAGCATATGTATCTAATTCTGTCAGTGAGATGTTGAAAAATCTGTTAGACTATGTTAGATTGATCCTTCAAAATCCTATGGGATGCAGTTCAGTTCAGTTCATCACTCAGTCGTGTCTGACTCTTTATGACCCCATGGACTGCAGCATGCCAGGTTTCCCTGTCCTTCACCAACCCCTGAAGCTTACTCAAACTCACGTCCATCAAGTCAGTGATGCCATCCAACCATCTCATCCTCTGTCGTCCCCTTCTTCTCCCGCATTCAATATTTCCCAGCATCAGGGACTTTTCCAACGAGTCAGTTCTTTGCATCAGGTGGCCAAAGTATTGAAGTTTCAGCTTCAGTATCAGTCCTTCCAATGAATAACCAGGACTGATTTCCTTTAGGATGGACTGGTTGGATCTCCTTGCAGTTCAAGGGCCTCTTGAGAGTCTTCTCCAACACCACAGTTCAAAAGCATCAATTCTTCTGTACTCAGCTTCCTTTACAGTCCAACTCTCACATCCAGACATGACCACTGGAAAAACCATAGCCTTGACTAGATGGACCTTTGTTGGCAAAGTAATGTCTCTGCTTTTTAATATGCTGTCTAGGTTGGTCATAGCTTTTCTTCCAAGGAGCAAGTGTCTTTTAATTTCAAGGCTGTAGTCACCATTTGCAGTGATTTTGGAGAACAAGACTGTTTTCATTGTTTCCCCATCTATTTGCCATGAAGTGATGGGATAGGATGCCATGATCTTAGTTTTCTGAATGTTGAGTTTTAAGCCAACATTTTCCACTCTCCTCTTTCACTTTAATCAAGAGGCTCTTTAGTTCCTTTTCGCTTTCTGCCACAAGGGTGGTGTCATCTGCATATCTGAGTTTATTGATATTTCTCCCAGCAATCTTGATTCCAGCTGTTGCTTCATCCAGCCTGGCATTTTGCATGATGTACTCTGCATGTAAGTTAATGAGTAGTGTGACAACATACAGCCTTGATGTACTCCTTTCTCTATTTGGAACCCATCTCTTCCATGTCCAGTTCTAACTGTTGCTTCTTGACCTGCATACAGATTTCTAAGGAGACAGGTAAGGTGGTCTGGTATTCCCATCTCTTTAAGAATTTTTTCCCCCATTTCTTTAAGATAGAAGGAACAAAAGGATTATTGTATTTTACAGGCACTGGGACTGAGGAAGAGGCTGAGGGTCCTATGCTGAGTGTGGGGGGCAGCGTCCCGTACTGTCTGTGTCCAGCCCCCTGGACGTGGGTGTCCATCACCCCCAGTGGTTGTTTTGGGAGAACTTTGAGACTACATCCCTAAGAAAAAAAGCTGCTCAAACTGTCCTCTCCCTTACACCAAGGGCCATAAAGTGGTAGCTCAGAAAAGTTTCCTTCTCTACCTGAGACCCCGGACCCACCTCCAGCTGTGGCTATGCCTTTGACTTCAGCGTGAGTGCTAAGTCGCTCAGTCGTGTCCGACCCTTCGCGACCCCATGACTGTAGCCCACCAGGCTCCTCTGCCCTTGGGATTCTCCAGGCAAGAATACTGGAGTGGGTTGCCATGCCCTCTTGCAGGGGATCTTCCCGACCAGGGATAGAAGCGGCCTCTCTTGCAGCTCCTGCACTGGCAGGCGGGTTCTTTACCACTAGCACCACCTGGGAAGTCCAACCTCAGGTTGTTTCCCCACAAACGCAGGTCTTGCCTTGTAAGGAACCTAGAAGGCAGTGAGGGGACGGCTCAGTGCATCCCAGCTCCCTTCAAAATGCCTGTCCTGCTGAACAAGGACAGCAGTGTTCTGGAAAGAGGTTTCATTTTCGTAAGACAGACCCCATCGTCCTCATTCATAATCAAAATGTGATCCGGCATCTCTTAGAGAAGAGTGTGTTTGTGATTGGTTTGATAACACGGGAAATAAGAACTAGTTGCTTTACGCACACTTTCCATTTATGCTGCCTGTGCAAGGGTGGTATAGGCTTGGGAAGTCCACTTTCGCATTTACCCACTTCTTTTCTGATCTGCTACAAGGCTGGGCTGGGAGGCGGACGCGGAGGCTCCTGGTTCTCAGCCTCGCTTGGTCACCAGTTTCCTGAGCAACCGTGGCCAGGTCGCTGAGCTTCTCTGGCCAACAGAAGACACCATTGTGCCCTGGGCCTCCCCCCTTCCCTCCTCGGCCCTGGAGCCCAGGGGGAGCAGTCCCAGTCCCGCCCAGACGTAGCATTCATGATGATGCTTACACAATAGATCCTGCACCACCAGAATGCTCGACGAGTGTGAAATTCTGGTTAATTGAATGTTCTGGGGTGTGGAAACAGTCCCAGAAATCCTTTTTGTTTCTTTTGTGGCTGTTGAAAGCCATTCGCTCATCTATTTAGCAAATATTTATCTCATGCTTCTGCGCCATCGGGCTCTGTCCCAGGTGTTGGGGATTCCAGCGCGAGTGAGACAGCAGGGTCCCTGTTTCCGAGGACTCACAGGCCAGGGGAGGACGTGGGGCAAATCCCGCACAAAAGACTGCAGGAGGGCGAGGGGGAGACTGTAGGGTGCTGTGGGAGCCCAGGAGCCCCGTCTCGGGGCACTGGAGAACAGATCCTTGAGAAGGTTGATCAACGTGGAGAGCATCCCAAAGCCACAGTGTTGGGGGGGAGGGGCGGTGTGGAACAGTAACGGCATTCCAGGCAGGAGGAACAAAGGCGAAGGCCGTGAAATGCTTTGCACCTCCGTTTATGCTGTGGTGCTCGGCATGTGAAGTCGGGCCGGTGAGAGAGAAGGGGTGTGTTTGTGTCAGGGCAGGATGACAAAGACAGCAAGAACGCAGGAGAATTGGCCTGGCCTGTGCCTCACTGGTGCTCAGCTCGTAGAGAGTCTGCCTGAGATTCAGACCCAAGTTCAGTCCCTGGGTTGGGAAGATCCCCTGGAGAAGGAAATGGCAACCCACTCCAGTATCCTTGCCTGGAAAATTCCATGGACAGAGAAGCCTGGTGGGCTGCAGTCCAGGGGGTCACAAAGAGTCGGGCACATCTGAGCGACTACTTCTGGGGCCTGCCCTGGCCTAGAAGGTGAGGGCTGCGGGCTCATTTATTCTCGAGTATGTGTTTCCATGATGTGATTTTCTTCTCAGTAGAATGTAGAGAGAAAATGAAATGAAAACACTAACTCACAGAGGGGGTCAAGGTCAAATGGGTGACGCGGGGCTTGGAGGGACGGTGACAAGTGGAAGGACACAGCTCTTTCTACGGCCCCGGCCCTTTGGGGCCTATAGAGTGTGGCCCGTGGAGCCGGGCATCAGCAGATCTTCAGATGTGTTGAGAGAAGCCAGCAATCCGGCAATTTATGGAAAATCTATCAACTGTTAAATGTTGGGAGCTAATTAACAATGATAACAAAATCACTGTGGGCAAAACAAAATGCTTCCGTAGGCTCCATTTGTTGTACGAGCTGGTAGATTGCAATGCTGGCCCCAGAGGGGTCTCCTGCTAAGGGCCTGAGGGTGCTCACTTGGTGCTTCTAACCTCTGCTGGGTTTTGGAGACACAATGGGAGTCTGAGGTATGGCCTCCACCCTCAAGACAGTTCAACTGCCTGGGAGACAGTTCAAGTCAGCACCTGCCCAGAACCAACTAAGAGAAACAAAAGTGCTAGCAGAAGCAACTGACCAAAGGGCGAAGCCCTGCAGGGCTCAGTGGGGGAGGAGGCTGGGGGACAGGGCCAAGTGCAGAGGCGTCCTGGAGACGCCGGGCCTTCTGCTGCATCTGGGAAGAGGGTCGGCTTCAGTGCGGCCAAACAGGGGACAGGTGTTCCAGACCAGAGGACTCGAGAGGGCTCAGAACCAGGAGGGGAGCAAGCCAGCCAGGGAGGGGGCGGAATAGGTCTGAACCTTCCTCCATTGTTTATTTGTCCCTGGAATGGATGATCCAGAAGTGCAGGGCCCTTGCCCGTTTTGCTCCGTGATGTCTCCTGTGTGCCTAGAATGATGTCTGGAAACATAATAGTGTTAGTTGCTCAGTCGTGTCCAACTCTTTGCAACCTCATGGACTGCAGCCTGCCAGGCTCCTCTGTCCATGGGATTCTCCAGGCAAGAATACTGGAGTGGGTTGTCATTCCCTCCTCCAGGGGGTCTTCCTGACCCAGGGTCTCCTGCATCTCAGGTGGATTCCTTACCATCTGACCTAACCAGGGAAGCCCGGAACATAGTAAGTGCTCAACAAATATTCACTGGCTACACACTCTGAGCCCAGTGTTGCCCTGGGCCTGGGGGCTTAGGATGACTCTGAACAACTCCTAAGCAAGCTCTATGGGGTTTATGTTCTCGTGTGGAGATGGACAATAAACAAGCAACCCCAACAATGAGTAAGATGATTTCAGAGAGCACGGACTGGTGTGGCTTGTCTTGCTGGACTGCGGAGGCCTGTATTCCGTGCCTCCTCCTTGGTGAGGGGGCAGGGCCGCGGTCTCTCTGGTTCCTTGTTTCATTCCTAGCCCCTAAGACTGGTGCCTGCCAAAAAGGGAGTAGTTAAAAGAAAAAAAAAAATGGTGTGTTTTTTTTTTTTCCTGGTTGTTTGAATAAATGAACACAGGCCAACACAGACTCCAGCCTGCATAACACCTGTGCCCTTTGCAGGCTGCAAAACTCATCATTATCAACCCGAGTAATTGCTGATAAGCCTGAGTGTGAATTTCTTTGCAAATAGGGAGGTAGCGGGGCAGTGTTTAACAACAACAGGGATAATCTTAATTAATGGCCTGATAACTGTAATTAATTGCATCATATCCGGAGGCGTCTTTGGATTTCTGAGAAGGAGAAACTAGTGTTTGGCAGCTTTGGGAGCTGGAGAGAGGGGTGTGCTGGGATCTCGGGTCTACCACTTCCTTGCTGGGTGGGCTTTGCCAAGTCACAGCTCTGCGCCCCCGTTTTCTCATCAGGAAAATGGAGCCACGGGGCAGGCTGGCCGCTAAGCTCAGAGCCCTCACCGCCTGCAGCTGCCAGCGCTGTGGTCCTGAGGCTGTCATCGGAAACCAGCGTGCAGGGCTGATCGGAGCCCTCAGGAGGCCCCTCTGCGGCTGAGACAGGGTGGGGGCACCGCAGGTCGGACTTTTCCTCTGGGGCCAACTCAGGCATCCTCACCCCTCGGGGAGAGCCCGGGGCAGACTCCTGGAAGGAGGAGAAGCAAGAATGGGCCCGAGAGCCCTCCTGGGAGGCCTGGGAGGGCGGGGGGACGCGCGGTGGGCGGTGGAGTGGGGGGCCCTGTGTGACCCGGGGGTCTCTGCGGGCGTCCGTTTCCCCGCGGGGTGGGGCGGGGGCGGGCTGGGGCCTCCGGGGAGCTCGGGGGCGGCTCCGGGCCTCCCGGGGTCCCGAGCGCGCGGCCGCCCGGCCCGCAGGGGTTAAGCGGTGACCTCAGCCACGGCCGGGCGGGGGGCCGGGGCGGCGCCGTGCGCGCGGGGCGGCGGCGGGGGGAGCCGGGCGGCGTGACCTCGCGGCTGCCATCGGCGGCCAGCGGCGGCGCGGGGCGGGGCCGGCCCGGCCATGGGCGCCCGCGGCCGCCGGGCAGCTGAGGCGCGGCCGCCGGCGCCTTTGTGAGCGGCGCGGACAACAAAGGCCGAGCGGTGAGTGCGGCCCGCGGCGGGCGGGGGGCTCCGCGATCCCGAGACCCCGGGCCGAGCGGCCCCGCGGGCGTCCCCGCTCCATCCTGTGTCCCCGGTTCTGGGGGAGCCGCTTCCGTGTGTCCGGGTGTGTCTCTGGGGGAGACTCCCGGAGCCGCGTCTTCTGTGTGTAGGTCAGCCCTGTGTCCTGGAGTGACGGCATCACCCGAGTGTGCTCCCCCAGGACAGGCTGTGTGTTCCTCGCGTCCCGGCCGTCTTCACAACCCCCGCGTGGCCTTTGTGCATCAGCTTGTGTCCGCGTGTGTGTGTGTGTCTGTGTGTGTGGCAGGCTCTGTGCAGACAGCTCGGGAATCCTCACTCCCACCCAGCGCTTCCTTGTCCCTCTGTCTCCCGTGCGGGCCTTTAGGTCCTGCTGACCGGGGGTCCTGAGATGAGGAGGGGTCAGGGAGCGCTCTTGTTTCTGCCCTGGGCCCGCCTCTCCCACCCTGGAGCCTGCCAGGAGGCGGAGCAGGGCGGCCTCCTGGAGGAGGAGAGTGTGGGAGGCAGGCGAGAAGGGCCCTGGCCGCGGGGAGGCCACGGCCACAGGGCACAGTCAGGCCTGGCCTCTGCTGGAGGCAGAAGACGTGGGCCCAGGGAACACGAGGACCAGCCTCCCGGGCCCCCCATGAGAGGGAGGCCGCCCCTGACCTAGCGGAGCCAGGGGGCAGTGCTTCCTCTCTGGCCCAGGCGGGTACCCTGGGCAAGGGGTCTGGAGGCCCCCTTCAGCCTGGGAGCCTGAGGACCCTGCCTCGGGCCACGCAGGGGGCTGGTGGGGAGGGGTCTCTGGCGCTGAGGCTGGCTCAGAGCCCTTGGCCCTGCCCGGGGCTTCCGTCGGGGGCGTCCCGCCCCTCTCCGCTGCAGCCCCTCCGGTACCCCCCAGATGCCGGGACAGAGGACAGGCCGGCGGCTCACTGAGCCTCAGCCCTTCCCTGCGGGCCCCGCCGCGGCATCCCCTGTCCCTCTGTCTGTCCTCCCGGCACGGTGCCCCAGAGCGTCCGGGCTCCGGGGATGTAAAACACACAGGAGGGCCCGGTCTGGGAACCTCCAGGCCCCCTGTGACTGGGGTGAGACCCCTGAGGGGCTCCAAACCCTCCCCCCGGCACTCGAGGCCTCAGGGGGCCGCGTCTTTCTCACTCCGCTGCCTCTCCGGCCTCCCCATCAGGGCTCCCCGGCTCCTTGCTCTTCCGTCAGAGGGCCTCTGCCCCCGCAGTTCCCTCTCTCCGGAAGGCTGGCCCGTGCTCCCCCTCGTCTCGTGTGTCCCCGAGAGCCCCTTGGCTTCTCTTCGCCCTGATGGAGGCGCCAGTGTTGCTTTCCACCGGAGGCCTAATCTGCTGGGCTCCCCGGAGGGACCTGTCCTCACGCAGCCTGTGCTGGCCCCGGGCAGCCGTGTGCTGGAGGCCGTCTGCACCAAAGTGAGAGCTGATTGCTAAATTTTAGGCGTTTTGTGAGCTGGGCTTTTAACATGCAAGTTTACAGTATATAGTAAACTGGCTATAGTGTACAAATTTATACTTAAATAAATTACACTGGAAACAAGGGTAATAAATACTCAAACTATAGTACTTCCTCCTCTTCCAGTTTCTCACTATTGCCTCTCTCTTTATGGTTATTTGTATCTTTTGTATGTATATATGTTTCTCTCTCTCTCTCTCTCTCTCTATATATATATATATATATATACACACACATATATATATACACATATGCAAATGTCCCTCAACTTATGATGGGTCCTGATAAACCCATCGTCTGTTTAAAATCGAAGTCGAGGGAATTCCCTGGTGAGCCAGTGATTAGGACTTAGTGCTTTCACTGCCAGGGCCCAGGTTCCACCCCTGGTCGGGGAACTAGGATCCTACAAGCCACATGGTGTGGCCAATAAAGAAATAAAATGTTAAAAAAAAGAATATCATAAGTCAAAAATGCATTTAATACACCTAACTTACATTTTAGCTTAGCCTCACCTACCTTAAACGGGCTCAGAACACTCCCATTAGCCTATAGTTGGGCAAAGTCATCTAACACGAAGCCTGTTTATATAATAGAGTGTTGACTGTCTCATGCAGTTTATCGAACACTGGACAGAAAGTGAAACGCAGAGTGGCTGTCTGGGTGCAGAGTGGTGATGAGAGATTGCGGGTCTGGCCGGGAGTGGAGGCGGGCTGCCCTGCCCTGCATCATGAGAGAGTGTTGTCCTGCACACACCGCCAGCCTGGGAAAAGATCCAGACTCAGAATTCCAAGTGCAGTTTCCACCGAATGCGTATTGCTTTCACACCATCGTAAGACTGAAAAATTGTGGGGCCTTCGTCAGTGGGGGCTGTACTGTCCACCCAGCCGCTACCTCCCGTCTCTTCCCAGCTCTGGGTTCAGTGGCTCACCTTGTAGCTTGCAACTGGCCACAGTGAGAGCATTGGGTGCAGGAGTAAAGAATCCGCCTGCCAATGCAAGAGACGCAAGACACCCGGGTTTGGTCTCTGGGTCGGGAAGATCCCCCGGAGTAGGAAATGGCAACCCACTCCAGCATTCTTGCCTGGAGAATTTAGGCGAAGAGTCGGACACGACCGAGCGACTGAGCACACGAGAGTGTTTACAGCAGGAAAACTGGGAAATGCTGAGAATCAAGCCACCCCCGCTTCCCCCTCCGGAGAACCAGCGGTTAGACATCCACCAGCACGCCGTGGGGATCTGGCAGTGGGCTCCCCGGGCACCGCCCCCCTGCAGCTGGCATTCTGCCGTGACGACCCTCCAGGGCCCTCACAGGAGCGGAGTTATCGTGGCAGCTTGCCCCGGGGCGGGGTCGGCTGGGATGGCAGGGTGACCCTGAAGAAGTGGCCCTCAGGTGAGCTCTGCCCTTCAGACACTGCGCGCTTACCTTCCCAGGCACGTGGGACATGGATACGTTTCAGTTAATTGAGAGCCTGCTTGGCCCCTGATGGGAAAACCACACTCAAGACAGCCCAGGTATCTGGGAGGCCAAGCGGCAGGCGTGCCCGAGGAGAGGCTGTGGCCAAGCTGAATAGCTCGGGGCTGGTGAAGGTGTCGTGGCCGGGCCGCAGGTGGCTGGCGCTGCCTGGGCTGGCTTCGGCAGCAGTGGGCAGGACGCATCTGTGTGGAGTCAGGGGCAGAGCAGAATCGGACTGTCGAATGGGCAGGCTGTGGCTCCTGGACAGTCTGAGAGCCCTGGCGGGAGAGGGGTGTGTGCCCAGCTACGTCCAGGAGCGTGTGCAGAGTGCGGCCGTAGACTAGGGGGGAGAGGCAGGGGTCTGGGTGGAGGGAACTGCCAAGGCTCAGAGGCGTGCGCTGTCGGAAGCTTAGTGAGCTGGGAGTCAGCGAGCTGCGAGTCTGCAGGGCTTGCGACAGAACAGGGCGAGTCCTGAAACGTCCTCAAGTCTGAGCGGCAGAGGAACCCTGCCACACCTCTCCTTCCGGAGCATCCGCCCTGTGGGTCACCCGCTCCCTTCAAAATCTTTAATTTGGGGTCACTTTCTTGTTACCCCCTAAGCTTGCCGCTGCACCAGCACCAGCATCTGTGGCTGGTGGACTCTTAAAAAAAGGTTTCCACTTTAATATGTGGCCAAAAAAGAATTGGGAAGGTGTGTCTGCTTCCTTCTGTTCACCCCAAAGATGAAAGTCATGGTTATTTAGGTTATTCAGGGCCTTTTCTTTCTTTCTTTTTGGTTTCAACCTGTGGCATGTGGGATCTCATTCATAGTGCCCTGACGAGGGGCTGAACCCAGGCCCCCTGCATTGGGAGCTCAGAGTCTTAACCACTGGACCACCAGGGAAGTCCTGGGTATTCAGTGCTTTTGATCACCTCTGCTACTCCTGCCCTTCGTTTAGGCAGATAATTAGGAGCTTGTTTCTTAAAGACAACTCATGCTTATGTTTTATGGAAGACATTTTTCATGCATTGATTCATTTAACTCCCATATTGATCTTTCAGGTGGGGACTATTATCCCATCTTATAGATGAGGAAGTGTGTTAAGTCGCTCAGTCAGGTCTGACTCTTTGCAACCCCATGGACTGTAGCCTGCCAGGCTCCTCTGTCCATGGGATTTTTCAGGCCAGAATACTGGTAGTCATTCCCTTCTCCAAGGGATCCTCCCAACCCAGGGACCAAACCCGAGTCTCCTACATTGCAGATCCTTTACCATCTGAGCCACCAGGGGAGCCCCATAGACGAGGAAACTGAGTCTTGAGAGGTTGGGTGACTTTCCCAGGGCCACAGCGTGAGTGGCAGGATTCAAACCGGGCGGGCCTGAGCTCTTCCTACAGTCCCGCTCTGTCCCGTTTCCCTTCTCCCGAGGAAGAAGGGAGGGAGCGAAGACTGACACGTCTGGACTCTCGCACACCCTGCCCTTCACTGGAAGGGGATGTGGTCTTCTCACCCACATAGCTGTGGTCATCGCCCTGTAGTTTAGGGTCAAGGCCTAGGATAGAACTCGGTGCTCAGATGGACCGCTAGGCCTGGCATCTGGAAAAAGCAGATAATAACGACTGGCGTTTTGGAGAGCGCCGCGGGTCGTGGCTCATACTGACGCGGGGCAGGCTCCTCAGCCGGCACAGGTCTCAGGGAGCTCATTCAGCCCTCGGCCACCCTGATGAGGGGCCTGTCATCAGCTCCCCTTACAGCTCAAGTGGGTTATGTCGCCTGCCCAGAGGATCCGACGCAGCAAGGCTCGTCCTGGCCCTGCTCGCCCCAGAACCCCGGCTCTCACCCCGTACCCTGGAGCCATGCCACCCCTTTCGGGGCCTGGCCTGGCTGCGCCCCCGACGGCCCCTGGCAGCAGGACCCACACACGGTGGGGACTCGGGGCAGGCGGCGGCTCACTCGGCCAGAGTATAGGCTGTGCCCACCCCCGGGTCAGAGCCTGCGCCGAGCCACGGGCTTCAGCTTTCTCTGACCTGCTGGCTGAGAGGGGCCCATCTGCCAACGGGTTCAGCTTGTCACCAGCCTGCCGGGAGGGCGGCGTCCCCACCGCCTTCGTGCAGGGCCAGCCCAGGTCCGGGCCAGCGCGGTGGCTTGGGGTGACCGCTGTGCACGGCTGCGCTGGGGGCCTGAGGCGGGGCGGCGTTCCTGCGGCTGAGCCCCCTGCTCCCCAAGAGCCTGGCCTCCGCAGGACCCTCTCCAGCGGCTCCCGATCGGGGTGCATCCCCGAGTCCAGCCCTGAGGGGCAGGCGGGAGGCGGCTCCCATTACCGCCCTCTCTGCACTGTTTGAAGTGGGTAGGCTTGGCGCGAGCTTTAAAAATGTGGGCTTTTTATTCAATTTCCCTAGGAAAACAATGGTTTAAATTAAATAGAGGAATAACAGTCTCTGGAAATTGAAGAAGAATATTCCTGAACCCAAACATTACTCAGAACCTTTGAATTTCTTTTAAAATCCGGATTTATTTTACTTTTAAATCATGCATGTATGATGTGACCATTGAAGGAAACTTGGAAAGTTCAGGGAGAAGACGTTTAAAATCGCCCTTCGTTGCACCCCCTGAAGACAAGCTTTCTCAGCCCCGCGGTGCGTAAGCTTCGTTTGTTCAGCGTTCGTCTGCTGAGTCGGCAGGTACCTCTTCAGGACCCACGAAGGGCGGGGTCTGGGCTGGGCCTGGGGGGGGTGCAGGGCGGCGGTACCCCGCTCCTCCCAGGCCTCTTTCTCTGCCGCACCTGTATCTGTTTCCCCGTCTGTGAAATGGGGTCACACGAGTACGCTGCTCAGGACAGAGCCAGGCCCCCGCCAGAGCCTGGCAGGGTTGCCTGCTGTTACCACAGTGGGAGGACTTGCCCGTGGGTCTTTTGTGATGGCGGAGGAGACAAAAGCCAGAGAAATCAAACAAGGCAGCAGGGTACACGGCGTGTCGTGAAACTAGTCCTGCGAAGGAAACGACCTAATGTGAAAGGACGGGAATAATGGGGTGGGGGCGGGGTTGGCAGAGAAGGGGGTGTATGTGGGACTGGTGCTGCAGAATCCGTCAGCTCGAAGTGGTCAGGGGGCCTCTCTGAGGGGAGGCATTTAAGCTGAATCTTTTTTAAAAGATGTTTTATTTTCAAGTTTTTTGGCCACACCACGTGGCAGGTGGGATGCTAGTCCCCTGGTCAGGGATTGAGCCATGCCCCTTGCACTGGGAGTTGGGAGTCTTAACCACTGGACCCCTGGGAAGTCCCCAAGCTGAGTCTTGAACGACAAGGGGACCCCTCCCCCTCCCCCTGCTCAGAGCAGAGAGGAGTGTTCCAGGCTGGGGCATAGCAGATGCAGAGGCCCCGAGGCCAGAACGATCCGGCTGGCTTGCAGCAGGTGAGGGGCGGGAGCAGTGTGAGAGGCCGGGCGGGGCCCTTCGGATCACGGATCCCGGCAGGTTAGGGTGGTTCATCCCAATGCAACAGGAAGCCGCAGGCAGTTTCTCTTTAGTTACCGGTGAATACTTTATTAATGAAATATGATCCCCAAGATTTCAGCTATTAACAGCGCTGGAAAGAAGTTTACCTTTTTTCAGATAATTTATTCAGAAATAAACCAAGTGCCTGTGACATGGAAGCTCTGGAGTGGGTGCCGGGGGGTGAGGGCCTCACGCACGGATGGCAAAGGGGAAGCCTTGCCCGCAGGTGATCGTGTGCCCCCAGCCCGCCCCTCCAGCCCTCCACGGCCCGCTGGAGCCTGGTGGGCTCCGACGTACCTCGGGGAGGGGCCCTCTGGCTGCAGGAAGACAAGCGGCTCGGGGGCCACGTGGACGCGGGCCCGGGTGAAGGGAGAGCGTGGCCGGGGTGAGTGGAGGCCACGCAGCTGGAGAGAAGTGGTTGCATACATGTTGCTTATCAGAAAAAGAGGCAGCTGGGATTGCTGGTGGATTGGTCATGGGGTGAGGGAAAGAGAGGAATCAAGAGGAGTCAAGACTTCTGGAATCTTCTTTTGAGTGTCCGGTGGGTGGTGATGTCATTAAGAAAAGGTGGTTCAGAGGAGGCTGGAAGCATAGCTTTGGGGAATCCAAGAATCCAGTTGGGGTCAGATGTGAGAGGCTGGCTTGAAGTCCAGGAGTGACGTGGGGCCCCTCGGTTGGGTGTCATTAGCATATAGGTGGTGCAGGCGGGACCACGCAGGGGTCAGGGGGGTCCCGGAGGCTGGGGGGAGGCGGCTGGGCGCTCCGGGAAGGGAGAGTGGGGTGTCTGGGAAGCCGGCACGATGCCTGGGACCGCTGCAGTGGAGAGGTGGTGGTCGCCACGGCTGCAGGCTGTTGAGAGTGCAAGTCAGACCAGACGGAAGCACAGAGGCAGTGTGGGCCTCTGTTGTAAGAGCACCTCTGGAAGATTGAGGGGCTGGAGTCTGAAGTGGGAGAGGCTGAGGGGCCAGGAGGGGACCAAGTGTCGAGATGCTGGCCGGGCGAAGAGCAGTTGGGCAAAGATGTCCCCGGGGAGGGAAGTGGCTTGTGCTGGGGGCCAGGCCTGCTTCAGGAGGGCGAAAGACACAGCGGGGCAGGAGCCAGGTCTGTTGTGTTCTTTAACTTTTTGGCTTCACCCTGAAGCATGTGGGATCTTAGTTCTCCCACCAGGGATCAAACCTGGTCGTGCATTAGAAGGTGCAGTCTTAACCACTGAACTGCCAAGGACGTCCTCAGGAGCCTGTTCTTTAGGCAAACGAGAGAGGGTGGTCCCCGGTGTGATGAAGTGGGGGTGGTGGGGTGAGGCGCTGGGCCCTTGATGGGAGTTCAGTTCAGTTCAGTTCAGTCGCGTCTGACTCTTTGCTACCCCGTGGACTGCAGCACGCCAGGCCTCCCTGTCCATCACCAACTCCCGGAGTTTGCTCAAACCCATGTCCATTGAGTCAGTGATGCCATCCAACCGTCTCATCCTCTGTCGTCCCCTTCTCCTCCTGCCTTCAATCTTTCCCAGCATCAGGGTCTTTTTAAATTAGTCAGTTCTTCACATCAGGTGGCCAAAGTATTGGAGTCTCAGCTTCAACATCAGTCCTTCCAATGGGTATTCAGGACTGATTTCCTTTCGGATGGACTGGTTGGATCTCCTTGCAGTCCAAGGGACTCTCTAAGAGTCGTCTCCAACACACATTTCAAAAGCATCAATTCTTCGGCACTCAGCTTCCTTTACAGTCTAACTCTCACATCCATACATGACCACTGGAAAAACCATAGCCTTGACTAGACAGACCTTTGTTGGCAAAGTAGTGTCTCTGCTTTTTAATATGCTGTCTAGGTTGGTCATAACTTTTCTTCCAAGGAGCAAGAATCTTTTAATTTCATGGCTGCAGTCACCATCTGCAGTGATTTTGGAGAACAAGAAAATAAAGTCTGCCACTGTTTCCCCATCTCTTTCCCATGAAGTGATGGGACCAGATGCCATGATCTTAGTTTTCTGATTGTTGAGTTTTAAGTCAGCTTTTTCACTCTCCTCTTTCACTTTCATCAAGAGGCTCTTTAGTTCTTCTTTGCTTTCTGCTGTAAGGGTGGTGTCATCTGCATATCTGAGGTTATTGATATTACTCCTGGCAATCTTGATTCCAGCTTGTGCTTCCTCCAGCCCAGCATTTCTCATGATGTACTCTGCATATAAGTTAAATAAGCAGGATGACAATATACAGCCTTGATGTACTCCTTTCCCTATTTGGAACCAGTCTGTTGTTCCATGTCCAGTTCTCACTGTTGCTTCTTGACCTGCATACAGGTTTCTCAGGAGGTAGGTCAGGTGGTCTGGTATTCCCATCTCTTTCAGGGTTTACACAGTTTCCCATCCCAGCTCCTTGATGGGAGCAAGGATGCTTTTGGGAAATGGGAGGAGATGGGGTAGGTTTGGATTGTACAGAAGGAAGGCTGGAGACAGCCCCAGCGGACAGCCTCATGCTTCTCAATGAAACCTTGAGCCGAGGGTGGTGAGGTACGGGCCACGAGGAGTGTGAGGGTGAGAATGGGGTGTGTGGGCCCCCCAGGAGAGGTCATTCTGCAGCCGCCAGAGGGACGGGCAGAGATGCCTGGGTCCCCACGGTTGGCGGAAGCAGCGTCGCACCCCCGTCGTGTGGAGAGAAGGGAGCAGAGAGGTCGGCGGCTGGTCTGAGATGGCGCAGTGGGGCTGAGCCCCCGTTCCCTGCCTCCACGGGGTCCGTGTTCTCCAGGGCACTGGGCCGCTGGGTCGCGGGACACAGGTGGCAGATGAGGGCAGTGTCTGAGCCGGTCGGGAGAGTGGTGTCCAGGCGCTCGGAGGCCCCTGCGGCAGAAGCTCAGCGCCCCGTCACGCCTGCCTCCCACTTGCCTTCCCCTGAGGTCCAGTGCAAGGAACCCCTTTTCCCTGCCAGACCCTGAACTCCGCCCCCCGGGGGGCCTGACCCCCGAGGCCTCACCGCCGGTGAGCTGCGGGTGCTGCTCCCGTGCTCACTGTTCAGGGGGAGGGGGCGAGGCCCATGAGCTGAGGTGCCCCCCGGCAGGGCAGGCCCGCACCAGCCTGCAGGGTGAGGGCACGCGGCCAGCGAGCCGGCTGCCTCCCCCAGCGCTGCCCGTTTGCAGAGGAGGACGCTGGAGCTCACGGGTTTGATAAGTTGCTTTCATCTGCTTGGCCTCGCGTTCCTCCCCGCCTGGCGCATTTGTATCGGACACTTACTAGGAGTCGGGTACTGGGCTCGGAGCTGGAGATGAGTGAGATACGGTGACCACGTGTCCGGGCTGGGTGTGGGGACAGGAAGGTAACTGATGCGGGGGAGGCACCTGACCTGGCAGAGGTGCTCAGGGAACTTTCCCGGGGAAGGGGGCGCTGGGCGGAGCAGGGAGCTGGTGCAGGGAGATGGAGGCAGCCCAGGTGTGTGCAGGGGCTGGGCTGAGTGCGCTGTCCCGCCCTGCCTGGCAGAGGAGGTGTGGCCCGGGACTCCGTCTTACTAGGAGCTCACAGTGTCTCTTGGCCATGGGAGCCGTTGGAGAGTTTCAGTCTGGGGAGGGACATGCTCAGCGTGCTCAGAACTTGCTGTTCTGGGTGGAGACCGAGCTGGGAGGGACAGGAGAGGTCAGGGAGACCTGCAGAGGCTGCCACAGGCGCTCTGACTCCTGGGTCGTTGTTCGAACCCTGCTGCCTCCTCCATGCTTCCCAGACTCTGCTCATTTCTCTTGACTCAAGAGGTTCCTGAGACTCAGAGAGGTTAAGCAACTTGCCTGAGGTCACACAGCATGGCAGGGCACCCAGGTAGTGGTTCCTCAAGTGAAACAACCAGAGTCTCAAGGGTGGAAGCAGGTGGTGAGTAACTCCCAGAGAGGGGCTTGCCGGAGCTCCCGTGGACCATCACCACCTGCAGGCCCCCCGTGCCTTTAAGTGTTGCCCTTTGGGTCTCCGAGGATGGGTGACGCCCCTGGGAGGTGGGGGAGGAGCTGGGTCACTGCTGGGAGCTGGGAACCTGCCTTCCCAGGAGCTGGAGCCGGTGTTTAAGCAGTTTCCTGGGGCATTGGCTTCCTCCCCAGTGACTGACTGGAAAACTCTGGGGCTGGGCCAGGTCATGTGAGGCCTGCGGGGGCGGGGGCGGTCTCCGAGGGGGCGGCTGTGTTTTACTGATGCCAGGCAGAGGCCTCCTCCTGGGGGCGGGGAGACACAGGGAGGGGGTCCCAGGGCCCCGTCACTTGGGGCGGCTGTCTCGGCTCTCTGGAGTCTTGCTTTACCCCACCTGTGAGGCGGGGATGATACCAAACGTGCTTCCAAGGGAGTGAAAAAAATAAGCAGTGTTTGCTGAATGTGCCGGGCAGTGCACATTATCTTCTTTCGGTTCTTCGTGGCAATCTTTTCAGGTTTGTAGGGTTATTATCTCCATTTTACAGATGAGGCAGCTGAAGATCAGAGAGGGTAAGTAATTTGCCCAAAATCAGAGTTTGCAAGTGACAGAACTTAAACCTTGATCTGCCTGACTCTGGAGCCTTCCCTTGAAACCCTTCTGGGCCCCGTCAGACGTCCTTGGCAAATCACCTGATAGAGTCCTGAGGGGCTTCTGCTTTCTGGCCACCCCACTTTGGGGGCACCCCAAATCTGGCCCAACCCCTTAAGGTTTATCACAAGGCCTCGGAGCCGCAGTGGCCCAAAGCCCCTTGCTCATCATTTCATGAGCTTCCCAGGTGGCTCAGTGGTACAGAATTTGCCTGCTAATGCAGGAGACGTGGGTTCGATCCCTGGGTCACGAAGATCCCCTGGTTGAAGGAAATGGCAACCCGCTCCAGTATTCTGGCCTGGGAAATCTGTGGACAGAGGAGCCTGGCGGGCTACAGTCCATGGGGTCACAAAGACACGACTGAGCAACTAAACAGCAACATCATTTCCTCGCCACTTGGGGGCAGCATTCCAGAGATTCTGACCTGCTCTTTTACTGCCCAGGGCCTCAGGAAGAGCCGGGCCTGGGGTCCCAGCCCCTGGGTTCTACTCCCACCCCTTCCTCAAACCAGCCAGGAGAGCCTGGGCAACATTTCACCCTACCCCTACCTTCACCCTCAGCCTCAGTTTTCTTTTCTGCAAAACGGGCAGATGGAGAATCTAGGGTCTCTCAGTCTACGAGTGTGAGGTTTCCAGTTTCCAGGAGTCTGCAGGAATCAGTTGTTTGCCACTTTTTCCCTACTTCTCATCCTCTGTCCCTTGAGGGGAAGGGGGAGATTGAGTTGCGAAAACCTCTCAGGGAGCCTCATAGTTAGAGAGCAGCTTATGGTGTAAGCACTGGTGGAGCTTAGCGCCCGGTGTGAGCGCCGGTGGAGCTTAGGGCCCAGTGTGAGCGCCGGCGGAGCGTGGCGCCCAGGGTGAGCGCCGGCGGAGCGTAGGGCCCGGGGTGAGCGCCGGTGGAGCTTAGGGCCCAGTGTGAGCGCCGGCCTTGCGTAGGGCCCGGTGTGAGCGCCGGCGGAGCGTGGCGCCTGGTGTGAGCGCCGGCAGAGCCCCATGGTGGGCCCGGCCCAGAGCGGGCGCTTTGTGTGTATCTGAATGGCAGGCTCCCTGATAACGGGGAGGAGGGTATCACTGGCTGTGCTGCAGATGTGAAAACGGAGGTCTAAAGAGTTTGGCCGGCTTTCCCGAGGGCCACACCATAGTTACCTGTATGTGAGGGCTGGACTTAAACGCCCAGGGGCAGCGCTGGTGTCCGTGTGGGATGTCTTGCCTCTCAGCCCATAATATGGAGCTTTGGGCAAAACCCTCCCTCCGGCCCCCACCCCGTCCGCCCACCCTGGAGCAGGGCTGATGGGGGCCTGGTCTGCAAACACTCGCTGGATGAGTCACGGCGGAGGCGTTGACGGGACCACGGCCGGGAGAGCAAAGCCGTGCTTCGTCCGCTGTTGGCCAGAGCTCAGCCTCACGGGTAGCCCAGGCCTGGGGCGCGGGCCACGGCCGTTTACAGAGCCCAGGGCGAGCTGGGGGACGTGGGGGCTGAGGGCAGGACAGTGGGGCTTAGGACTGGAAGGGCCTTCTGGGATTACCCGGTCCCAGCTCCTGATTTTACATACGGGACATCCTAGTCTGGAGAAGGGCTGTGACCCGCCCCAGGTCCCCCAGCCAGTAGCGGCAGACCCACCAACAGCAGAGGAGTGGGAAGCCGGATTCTCAGCCTTGCCTCCTGGCCGCGCTCACAGGGATGACTTCCTGCCCAGCCCCTCCCATTGCCCTCCCCGCCCCCCACGGCCTCCCATCAGAAGATCAAGAGCAAGAACAATGATAGTAAATGAGAGGAACCTTTTTTTTTTTTAAGGATTTCTGCTGCAATTTTCTTTTTTGTAATTGGTATATAACTGCTTGGCAGTGTCGTGTTAGTTCCTGCTGTCCGACGGTGTGAATCAGCTGTGTGCACACACAGATCCCCTCTCTCGAGCCTCCCGCCCACCACCCCGTCCCAGCCCCAGGCCATCCCAGGGCTCCAAGCGGAGCTCCCTGCATGGCACAGCAGCCTCGCTGGCTGGCTGTTTCACCCGTGGCCGTGTGTATGTATCCACGCCCGCCTCCCCGTTCACCGCCCCCTCCCCTTCCCTCACCGTCCGTCTGTCCTCTGTGTCTTCCTGAGAGGAGCCCTATAAGCCTGTTGGGTACCGTCTGGACCCTGGAGGCGGGCTGCAGGCTCATCCCCCCCGCCCCCCGCTCCTAGCCCTGTGACTTTGGGCAAGGCCTGTAATCCTCTCGGCCTCCAGCTTTCTTCATCTGTGTCATGATTTAAGCAGACTCTGAGGTCGTAGCACTTTGATTTCTTCTCTGGTGCTTCGTGGTCTGACCACTGAACTTTTTTTTTTTTGCGGTAAGACTCTATTAGCATATTTCAGGACACAGGTGTTCCCCCAGACACTTGTGTAGACAGAAACACTGATGACGGTTCACACTCGGGCCCTGTGGGCTGACTGCTGAGTCTGGGGGGACCTCCCCACTGAATTGTGATAACGAGCCCCACTCCAGTCTCCCCGGGATCCATGCCAGACTGTCTGCTCCTTCCATTCTCCGAAGCGCCCTCCTTCCTGGAGCGCGAGGCACTTCATCACCGTCCATGGTGGAGGCGGTAGGAGTCTCTGAGTAAAGCCACGCTGTCTTCCAGGGGCTGCAGGACTGGCTGAGATGCCCAGGCTGGCAGCCGCTCACCCGGGAGCAGGCTTGGAGGAGGGGAGGCAGGCAGCCGGGCCGTGGGGGAGGCTGGGGCATGGCCCCCTGGCTGCTGGGCTGGCTCTGCCCCTCGCTCTTTGCTGACTGTGGACGAGACGCAGACCTCCCTGGCTCGGTGTCCATGTCTATACGATATGAGGCTGGGTGTGTGCTTTCTTGGTTCCCTTTAGGGCTGATGTTCTGAGGAGTGGGCACATTTGTTGTTTGTTTTTTGACCACATGGCATGCAGGATAGTTCCCTGACCAGGGATCGAACCTGTGTCCCCTGCAGTGGAAGCACAGATTCTTAACCACTGAGCCACCAGGGAAGTCCGTAGGAGTGGGCACCTTCAGTACCTTGTGGCCTCATGCCTCCCCTTGCCAGGTCTCGGGATCATTGTCCAAGACGCCCTGGTTTCTGTTTTGGCCGCGCCCTGCAGCTTGCAGGATCTTACTTCCTGGATCAGGGATTGAACCAGGGCCCAGAGTCCTAACCACTGGGCAACCAGGGAACTCCTAAGATGTGCAGATGGGACTTTTCTCTCTCAAGAGGCTCGATGTGCGTGAAGGCGCCAGATGCAGGCAGGTGCTCTGAGCACCCTCGGACGGGAGTCAGTAATTCTCATATGTTCATGCCAGCCTTGCCCCGACAGCCTGCAATGAGTGCCCATTCCTGAGCCTCACCCCAGGAGACTGCAAGCTTGTAGGTTGGGGTTGGACCTTAGGATCTACATTTTTAAAAGTCCCCCTCTCATTCAGGTTGTCTGAAGTCAGTAGTTCAGGGGCCACACTTTGAAAAGGGCTGTTAGACTCTTTGAGTCGAAAAAGGCTTAGGAGAGTGCCAACCTGCCAGGCTTGGTGATGTCTCCGCGTGACCCTGTTCTGTGTTGCCCCCTTCCTTGGCCACAGCCTTCAGTAGCCAGCTACTCTGCTTCCTACAAGCTGGCATTTCCCAGGCCTGGCCGATTATCAGAATCTCCAGGAAGCTTTTGAACAAAATGCGAATTCTTGATTCTCACCCTTAGTGACTCTAAACCAGCAGACTTGGCTGGGATCAGAAGTCACCATGTCTAGAAAACTCTCCAGGTCTTTTCCTCATTTGCTTGTCATTCTCTGAGGCCGTGCTCCAGGCCCGGGGACGGCACTGAGGGCACAACGCAGTCTCGGCCCTCATTCGCATGTGCTACAGCCTGGGAAGTGGGCGGAGCGATCACATAGGGATGTTCAGCCAGGTGGGAAACGTGTCTAGAAAGTGACTGGGTCAGACTAAATGCCCGGGCAAAGCTGGTCGTCGTTCAGTCGCTCGGTCGTGTCCAACTCTTTGTGATCCCATGGACTGCAGCACGCCAGGCCTCCCTGTCCTTCAGTCTCCCCCGGAGCTTACTCAAACTCATGTCCACTGAGTCGATGATGCCAGCCAACCATCTCTTCCTCTGTCTGGCCTTCCTGGTAAATTCCAGATTGAAGTAGAGCCCTGAGACCAGTGGCCTTGGGTCACTACTTATGGACTCCTGTCATTTTTCATTCACTTATTATTTTATATACCCATCCATCCATCCGTGTATTCGTCCATCCATCGATCTACTAATCCACCCGTTTCTTTATCCATCCGCCCGTCACTCTTGAATCTCTACCGTGTGCCGAGGGCTGCACTGGGATGGAAAGCATTGCCTCTGCCCTCAAGGAGCTCATAGTCTGGTGGGGGAGTCAGAAAACAAAGCAGATGACCCCACTCTGGAGTGTTTGTCTCTCAGAGGGGTGGGTGGCTGACCCTCCCGGTGGGCCTCTTGGAAGAGTTCCCTGAAGTTGGCTCGTGTTAAGGTTCAGAATGTAGATGAGCGGGTCCCAGGCAGATGACACAGGGCACGGCTTCCAGGCCGAGAAAGGGTCGGGGGGAGGCAGGTCAGTCTCATCCGCAATGTCGCCTCCCTCGGTCCCAGCCTCCCCTTCACATGCCCACACCGGTTTCCGCGGCCTTTTGGAGACGGGTCATCATCTGATGGGCTTGGAGCCTTCAGAGTTGGCTGCTCTAGGTGGGACTTCTCACTCGTCTGTAGGGTCGTGGGAGGGACCTTCCTTCCCCCGCCAGCCTGGGCCTGGGGGCCTGGAGGGACTGGGGTCCAGCACCCCACCTGGCGCCAGCTCCCTGCCCCTCCCACTTCACGTCCCCGCTTGGTTTGAGTTCTCAGGGCTGAGTGATTCAGGCAGGCCTGATGCCCTAGAAGATTTGGGTCATAAGCAGGTGAATATTAACCACAGAATCTACTCCCAGGGAAAACCTGTTTGGGCTGGCTGCCTGGAGGAGCGCCAGGTTCTGAGCCTCCCGCCCAGCTGAGGGTTGGGGTGGGCGAGCCCCTGCTGCGAAGGAAAGGGCACGTGCTCCGTTCCCCGTAACCGCGTTCGCCTGACGTTCCTGCCCCGCGGTCGGTCAGCAGCACTGCGTCTGCTTTACAGCGGGGAGGAAACAGGCTCGGCGAAGGCGGGAGGTCTGCCTAGGTTTGCACAGCCGAGGGGGGTCGCCTGGAGCTGGGCCGAGAGGATCTCCTGGCAAAGCCATGCTTTCTCCTCGCTGGGCCCCCAGCGGTTTCTCAGCTCTTCCGGGGGCCATGCCAATGTGCTGAGGTTTGCTCTCTGGCTCCTCTGAGCCGGGGCCTTGGTGTCTCCTTTTGCCAGGTGGGGTCCCTGGCAGGCAGGACTGGGCCCAGGACACCCGAATGCAGTGATTCTGCAGGTAGGATCCCAGGGAGCTCTCCTGGGGCCTGGGTGGGGCTGTGGAACTGACCGCCCAGCCAATCAGTAAGCCCTCTCTTGGGGACCCTGTACAAGGGGGACACCCAGGGACCCCCATCCCTGTCCCCCGGGAGCTGACCCGCAGGCAGGGATGAGGACGTGGGAGCGGGGCTTCGGGAGCTCATCGTGCTGGCCGTGTGGGCGCGGGCAGCCCCGCCTGGCTTAGCTTCCACGGCTGCCTCTGACAGATGGGGGCCGTGCCTCGTGCCCCATCGGGCCATCGTGACGGGGGTGAGGCTGTTCCCAAAGCTCCTGGTGGCGTCGGTGCTCAGCTGCCCGCCCTCCTCAGGCCCTCAGGGATGGTCTCTCAGGCTGAGAGTGACCTGCAAGTCTGAGAGGGGCTTCCTGGCGATGCCTGCAGCCCCAGTGCGTGGGGTCGTCCTGCAGGCATCGGGGGTGGGGCAGAAGAGGGTCTGCTCTGCAGCGGGACGGGCGATGTGGGTCAAGCTTTGTCCAGGAGGGAGCAGGAGGCTGCCTGTGGCTTGGCCCTCCCCACCCCCCAACCCCCAGCATGGGCAGCGGCAGCCCCAGACCCTTGGCCCTTCTCCCAGACCAGACAGTCAGAGCGTGGGAGAGGAAGTGACTTGTGGTGCGCTGGTGGGAGTTGGTGGCAGAGCCCGCCTGACCCCTCGCCCGAGGCCCATGGGTGCTGACGCTGCTCCGGCAGATGCTGGGGCCGCGGCCGCCCGGCCTGCCCCGGAGCCAGCTGTGACCCGGATATCCTGGGCCGCGTGACTCACAGGCTGGCCCTGCCTCCGCCAGCATGCTTCGGGTGTTCCTTTCTTTGCTTTTGCTTAATAAGGTCTCCCGTGGCCTGTGCTTTCTCGGGGCCTGGAGGGGCGGTGGCTTTTGCCCCGGGAAACGTGTCCTGCAGGGTGGGGCTGCTGGACACTCGGGCTCACAGCTGGGGGAGTTGGGAGGGCGGTGGGCAGAGGCTCACTGCCGTCTGACTGCCTGACTTCGGGAGGTCACTGTGCTTCTCTGAGCGCCCGCTTTCTGGCTCGGTTCAGTCCCACCCACATTTATTGAACCCCTGCTGGCAGCCAGGTGTGGCCCTAGGCATTTTGAGGGGAGCAGCGAGCAGACTCGGCCGCTGTCCTTTGGGAGCCTCGAGAGAGGGCGGCCCATCCTGTGGGGACCCGGCTGGTCCATCCCAGAGTGCACGCGAAGCCCCGCACCCGGCTCCTGGTTCTACCAGAAGCTCAGCAATCCAGTGAGTCTAAGTTTGAGTCCCTGCCAGTGAGAGCAGTCGCTGGGCTTCCCTGTCAATTCCTGTCGCTTCGATTTCACACTTGTGAGCAGGAAAGCGCAGGACCTGATTCTGGAGGGATGGCCTTGATCATCTATGCACGTGGGCAATGTGAGTCAGCGTCCCAGGGGTGAGCTGAACCGGCCGTGTTCCCCCGAGTGCCCTGACCTTGGCGAGGAGGATGTGCAAGCCGGTCACACCCCAGGCCGTTCAGCCGCGGTGCGCAGTGGGCAGCCAAGAAGTGTGTGCTGAGCTCAAGAGGGGCCAGTGCCAGCCTGGGGCAGCTCCTGGCGATCGACACTCGGGAGGAGGGCCAGCTCATGAGCGCCCACGCAGCAGGGAGCAGCCTCGTCCTGGGAAACTCCGTAGGACGGAACGAGGGTTAGACCTTTCTAATGGGAGAGCACCGTGGTGGTTCAGACGGTAAAGAGTCTGCCTGCAACGCGGGAGACCCAGGTTCAATCCCTGGGTTGGGAAGATCCCTGGAGAAGGAAATGGCAACCCGCTCCAGTATCTGGTCTGGAAAATCCCATGGACGAGGAGCCTGCCAGGCTGAGCCTGATGTCTGGTGACCTTCCGCCCAGCAGAGAGGAGGGCGCTGGCTGGTACCCAGCAGGCACAGTGGGGCCCGAGTCTCGGCCGTCCCTGCCCGGGGGTCTGCTCCAGCGCTCGCTGGGGGCTGAAGGGGTGAGAGTGAGTCCCTGGTCTCCCAGGAAGCTGCCCGCCCTCAGCCCCCAGCTGGTTCCTGGTGAGGATGCCCAGCGAGACTTCCCGTGTTTGCATCCCGCTGCCTCGGGAGGGGCCTGCTCATTGAGGCTCTGCTGGGGGCAGCGTGGCTAGACCCCTCACTGGGGCCCCTGGCTGGAGCGCTCTGTCCACCCGCCCCCCAGTTTTCCCTCTTGATGTGCTGCCCCGGGGGCCCCCGTCCTCCCAGCGCCCCCCGAGGGGGTCCTCCCGGTCCCGCCCGCTCACCCGAGTGCTTCCCAGACAGTGCGGCAGCCCGGTGTGGGGTGCCTGCTCGAGGCTGAGGGACGAAGCTGTGGCCGTCCAGGGGCTCCAGGCACAGCCCTGCAGCCCTGGATCCAAGCCCAGCTCCCCGGTGTGTTGGCTGCGTGACCTTGAGCCCTTTCTTACCCTCTCTGTGCCTCTGTTGCCCAATCTGTAAAATGGGGATGGTAATAGTTCCTCTCTCAAAAGGCTGTTATAAAGACTGACGTGACCACAGGGGTGAAGAGCTTGGAATCGCCCTGGGCCCTTAGCAGGAATAACTGCGTGTTAGGTGTTGTGACGCTGATTTTGGGACTCACTCCTCGATGGCACTGGGCCTAGTGTCTGGGCCCTGGATTCCACGCGCTCAGTACTGCCTTCAGGGGTGAGCTCCTGGGCCAGGTCGCTGGGGAGAGGTGAGTCAGGGCCGAGGAGGGGCCCCTGGCTCCCACTGGAAGCCCCCTTTCCACCTCCCTCCTGCTCCTGGGCGTGCAGAGATGAACTGTATGTGGTTTTGCTCACTGTTTCAAGGAGCATCACCCCCGTCTGTGTTCAGGGCCAGTCCCAGGAGTCCCCCAGGCCCCCAGGTCTCCCTGCAGAAGCCCGCCCACCTGCTTTCCAACCGTGGGGCCCGTTCAGTTCACCTTCCCCTGCTGGACCGTGAGTTCGAGGGCTCGGGCTGGTGTCCGTCTTTCTCACCACCGTGCCAGCCCAGCGAGCCGCGCCTGCACCCAGCTCGCTGAAGGTGCTTGGTGAGTGAGCCGTGTGCTCGGCCAGGCTCAGGGTCAGAGGGGAGGCGGGCCCAGTTTTTTTGTGAAATTGGAGGTGGCTGCCAGGTGCTGGAAACAGCGCTGGATGCTGAGCCGGGGAGGGGGTAAGCCATGGTCCCCTTTGAAGAGGCTGCCCTCTCTCCCCGCTTCCTGCCCCTCTGCCCACTTCCTGTATTCCGGATGCCACGCCAGGTGACAGAGGCACACGGGGAAGCGGGCCATGGTCTCTGCTCCGAGATCCGTGAAAACAGTGCAGGTCCTTTGGAGACTTGGAGCCTGGTACTATCTGCCATGGAATCTGGTGGCG
Source organism: Alces alces (assembly GCA_015832495.2). Lineage (NCBI taxonomy): Eukaryota > Metazoa > Chordata > Mammalia > Artiodactyla > Cervidae > Alces > Alces alces. The sequence continues at coordinate 1,048,855 of JADEYB020000016.1, forward strand.
GTGATTTTGGTCTCTGCGTCCCTGTGACTGATAGCAATAAGACGACCCTGGATTAACAGGCCAGGGTCTGCTCTGACCCTCAGAGGACTTGACCAGATGCTGACCAGGGTTTTCTGCCTTGGCCCTGTTGACGCCGGAGCTGGACGATTCTCTGTTGCGGGGCCGGGCTGTGCGGAGATCCCTGGCCTCTGCCCTCTGCATGCCAATCGCCTCCCCCGCCCTCCCAGCTGTGACAATGCAAATGCCTCGAGATGTTGCCACATGTCCCTGGGGGGCAAAGTCATCGCTGTGGAGAACCACTGCCTTAGCTGGATCTGTGAAAATGTAATTGTGTAAGCGAAATGGAATGGAAAATTTGAAATCCAATACTGCCTCCCTCCAAAAAAAGCAAAAGAGAAAAAAAAAAAAGCGCCCACAAATCCAAACATCCGTTGGGAGGTGGGAGGGCCCTTGGAGGCTGGAGCAGTTGTGAGCTTTGGCCCAGAGGCAGAGCCTCTGGCGAGATGGACGGGGCCATCGCCAGGCCCAGTCCTCTTGTTCCGAGCAGCCAGGATGTAGGGCAGGTCATCCGGTGGCCGCGTGGAGTCCCCGGGACCAGCATCAGTCCTTGGGGAGTTAAGCTGCAGCGTTGGGCTGTTGCACTCAATCCCAGTTAAGCCCTGGCGTTCTCCTCCATCCCACGGGCATGTCCTGGTGTGTAACGTGTGTGACGTATGCCTGCGTGCACATGTCAGTCGCTCAGTCGTCTCCAACTCTTGGCGACCCCACAGATATATGCCACCAGGCTCCTCTGTCCATGGGATTTTTCAGGCAGAATACTGGAGTGGGTTGCCATTTTCCTCTTCCAGGGGATCTTTTCCACACGGGTCGAACCTGCACCTCTTGGGTCTCCTGCATCGCAGGCGGATTCTTTGCTTGCTGAGCCATCAGGGAAGCCCGTAACGATGGATTTGTGTGATTGCTTAGCATCTGCCTGCCTGTGGGGTTGTGGACTTCAGGGAGGCAGGAACTGAATCCCCAGAACCTTACCTGGAACCTGGCGTGTGGCAGTGCTCAGTCAGTTTTTGTGGAATGATTAAGAGATATTGTTGGGTGGATCCAGAGAGATAAAGACTGGCTTTCCTGGGAACTTCCCTGCTGATCCAGGAGTTAAGAACCCGCCTCCCAGTGCAGGGGCTGTTAGGGAACTAAGGTCCTACCTGACTCGGGGCAACTAAATCACAACAAAGACCAGCTAGGCTAAAAAAAAAAAAAAAAAAAGCAGAACCCTGGCTTTCCCACCCTCCCCGTGAACTCTGTTAGGTCCCCGGGGGAGGGCGTGGGGCCTGGAGAGGCCTAACGAGTGTGGCACACACATGGAAGGTGGGCCCCTCATCACTCCCTTCCCCGTTTGCATCCTCATGGGAAAGGAGATGCTGTCTCTGCCCCTGACCGAGACCTTGGCCACAGGACAGACCTCGGGTGAGCCTGGCGGAGGGCTCAGTCTTGGCAGGGAATGCACAGGTGTCTGTGCTTGCATCCAGCCCGCCCCCCACACCAGTGTGGCGTTGTGGGGCACCTGTTCGGTCTGCCGGCTGCAAGCAGGGAAGAGAGCCCTGGGTCCTGCCTGCCCAGGTCCATCTCTTCCCCAGGTCAGCTGAGGATGCTTCTGATACAGTGTCAAGTGACAGCCATGGGCAGGCCGCGGCAGGGGGAGTCACTGTGAGCTTGTTGGCTGGAGGGGGCTTGCTGTCTGTGAGTTTAGCAGAAGACATTTGAGCTCAAGCAAGGGAAGCAGCCTGATATCTGCAGCTCTCTGCAGGCCGAGTCTCCAGCCAGGGTGCTTTGCATAAGGGCCCCTCCGCAGAGGGCTGCGAGGCTGCCCCGCCCCGCGACCGCAGTGTCCAGGCGGCTGGACGGCCTCCCTGGCCTCACACACTGGGTTTCGGTGGTCGCCATGTTTCACCTGAACTGAGGAAACTCAGCCTCGCTGTTTCCTTTGGGGTCTTCTTCTTCCCTAACTGTGACCTCCCTTTCTGGAATCTTCACCTTTTTTATTTGGCTGTGCCTGGTGTTAGTCGCAGCGCACAGGGTCTTCACTGAGGCAGGATCTTCACTGTAACACACAGAATCTAGTTCCCTGACTGGGGATCGAACCCAGGCCCCCACACTGGGAGCAGAGCCTTTCTTAACCACTGGCCACCGGGGGAGTCCCTGGAGTCTTGACTTGAAAAGAGGCGGGAGGCAGGTGGAAACTTTGTGGAGCCTAGTGTTAGCCTCAGGGCCTGGCCAAGCTGTCCCCAAGCCTCAGTTTCCTCCTCTGTAAAATGGGCTGATTTGGTCCCTCGTGGGTACCCCGCCTGCTTTGGGGCTTGGTGGGAGGACGGGCATCTCTGTGCCTCCCTGGCAGGCGCGGAGGACAGGGAGCTCCTGGAACACACTCACATCTTCTGTGCGGGAGGCTATGGCACGTAGTTAAAGGGGCGGCTTGAATCTTAAGTTCTGCGCCTGGGGCTGGGACCTCTGGGTCCCCTGGAGCTCCGCATGGGGCATTTCGGGAGACCCCAGATGCTGCCCAGACAGCTTGCCTCGCCTTGCTGGGGTGGGCTGAGCTATTTTTAGCTCCGAGCTCTGCACGGGTTATTTCTTCCTGCCCAGAGCTCTCTCTGGGACAAGTGACAGCCTCTTCGCTGAGGGAGGCAGAGCTTGGGCCAGAAGAAGCGGCTGGAGTCAGGGTGGACCCCTGTGGGCCTCGACCAGGAGGCTCCCTCCACGCGGGCAGGCTGCCCGTGGGGGCTGTGTGGCCCTTCCCGGGGTGCCAGGGTCCCTCACCTGCCCGCCAGAGCGGCCGAGGGCTGCAGACACTGTCGCCGCAGGGTCCCGTCCCCTCTCCCGGCCTCGTGCTCCGGACTCACCCGGGCAGAAACCTGGTCTTTGGGGAGCGAGCTTGTAACAGTAGTCCCACCCACCCCACCCCTCATCTGATCACCGCCTGGCGCGGGGGCCCGGGCCTCTTCCCAGACGGGTTTGGGGAGCCGCCTCCTGCACGGCTCGGCCCTGCGTCTGTCTGTGCAGTTCTCTGGGGAGGGACCGTCCTGGCTGAGGCTGGGTGCAGGCAGGCCTGGCGTGGGGTCCCCCGGGTCTCGGCCGCCTCCTCCTCGCCCCTGAGGGTGGCCGTGAGGCTGGCGTGGACTGGCCTACCTCACTCACGAGCCAGTGTGTGTTGAGGTCTGCTTGTGTGCCAGGCGCTGCCCCAGGGCCGTGGATAGAGTGGTGGATGTAAACGATGATGTCCACATTCTGGTCCAGTGTGAGCAGCTGGATATATAGACACCTGGAGGTGTTGAACACCATGAAGACAGGGAGGGCAGAGGTAGAGGAAACGGTGTGCTGAGGGCACGCATGTGCTGTTTCAGAAGCGGGTGCTTGGAGGGCGCCTCTGACAGTGGCCTTGGAGCAGAGCCCTGAGGAGCGGCAGGAGTTGTCCATGAGCACAACTGGGAAGAGTGTTTCCGGCAGAGGAACCAGCCGCTGCAGGGCTTCTCCGGTGGGCCAGTGGTTAAGGATCCACCTGCCAAGGCAGGAGACACAGGTTCGATCCCGGGACCGGGAAGATCCCGCGTGCCGTGGAGCAGCGGAGCCTGTGCTCTGGAGCCCGTGGCGACAGCTGCTAAGCCCGTACAGCCTAGAGCGCGTGCTGCACCAGAGAAGCCACCCCAGTGAGCAGCCCGCTCACGGCAGGGAAGAGGAGATCCAGGCAGCAGTGAAGACCCGGCGCGGCCAAGGGCAAGCAAACGACGCTGTCAGTGTGAAGTCCCCGAGGTGGGGCGTTTGGGGGCCTGCACGGCGGTCCTGGTGACTCTGGTAGAAAAGCTATGGAGAGAGGTAGGGTTTTAGGTCAGGGAGGGCGGGGAGAGACTCATCAGGTGGGGTCTTGTAGGCCAAGGTGAGGAGCCCAGCTTCCACTCTGAATGAAGTAGGCGTTTGAGGGTTTGAGCAAGGAGTGACCTGACTGCTGGCTGAGAAGAGAGTGTGTCGGGCGAGGGGTGAAGGGGCAGCGGGAGACCCGTCAGGGGCTGTGCTGACGGCCCCCGAGGTGATGGCACTTTGGGGGGCGGCGGGGGTGGAAGGGGGAGTGGCCAGAAGTGGTCAGATTCTGGACGCGTCTGGAAGGCAGAGCCGCCGAGGTTGGCGGATGGGTGGCACGTGGGTGTGAGAGGCAGAGCGGCTGGGGGTGGGCCCGAGGGGCCAGCCTGCGCCCCTGGCCAGCTGGAACTGCCGTCAGGTGAGGTGGAACGCTTGGGAGCAGGAGGGCGTCACTCAGGAGCTTGGTGGGATGTCACGTTCCAGGTGCCCGTGGACCGGGGAGTGGACCTGCTGAGCAGGCGTACTCTGGGCAGAAGTCTGGAGCTCCCGGGGAGGTCAGGCTGGCGGTGTCACCGCAGAGATGGTCTTTAAAACCACAGAGATGGGCATTTCCTGGTGGTCCAGTGGCGAAGGCTCCAAGTGGCCCAGGATCTGGAGGCTGCAGATCCCTTCCTGCAGCTTGGACCCTCCGTCCTTCCGCCACGTGCAGCTCTGTCAGACTGGAGTCAAACGGAGTCGGACTGGAGGCCTGGCATCAGGCCCCTCCACTTCCTGGTCCCGCCTCGTGTGTCCTGGGTGGCTTTGGGAAAGGCTTCCCCAGTCTGAACCTCAGCTTCCCCATCCATGGAAAGGAGGCAGTGAGGCTGCCTTTTGGGCTTCCCTGGTGGCTCAGCTGGTAAAGAATCCGCCTGCAATGGGGGAGACATGGGTTCTACCCCTGGGTTGGGAAGATCCCCTGGAGAAGGGAAAGGCTGCCCACTCCAGTATTCCGGCCTGGAGAATTCATGGACTGTGTAGCCCATGGGGTCGCAAGGAGTCAGACATGACTGAGCGACTTTCACTTCTTCCAGCCTGAAAATGCTCTGCTGATAGTATGAGCGTTCTCGAGCCTCACTGTCACTGAACTGCCCGGATGGGGAAACTGAGGCGCGGAAAGGCGAAAGGCTGGTGCGGAATCCGTGCTGTGCTCTGCTGGCTTCCAAGTGTGTGTGCGGGGCTGCATCGCGTGGGCCGCCCAGGATGTGACTGGGGATGCAGAACACGCCGATTGGCAGTCTTCCACCTGGCCCTTCAGCCTGGGGCTTCCTGCCTGGACTAGCTTGCTGGGGACGGAGGGGTTAATGTGCTGGAGGCGGAGGAGGGGGGGAAAGAAGGGGAGGGGCTGTTTTGGGGGCTGTGCTGGCTCTGGTTTCCTAGCAACAGCCCCCACGAGTCCCTCCAGCCAGGGGCCTGGTGGGATCCTCTGCCTGGTGGCCCACTTCCGGTGGCTGTGGAGGGAGGCAGTCCCCACTGCCCCCCACAGGTCCTGCCGGGGGTCCTGGACCCGGGGCACGCCCAGGAGGTCAGTGCGGGGAGCGGGGACGCTCGCCCGGGGCAGGGACAGGGCCTCCATTGTCCGAGGCTCAGCCACTGGCCAGCCTCACCCCTGCCCGCGGCAGGAAGCCCGTTGAGTGGCCTGGCGCCCGGTGGGCAGGGAGCGGAGCTGGCGCTGTTGTGCCTCCCGCCCTGTCACCCCTGCCCTCAGCCACAGTCCGTCTCCGTGACGCCTGGTCCGCGCTGCGATCCCGGGAGAGCCGCCCTGGCCCTCCCCGCCTGCGGCCCAGGGACTCCGCTCAGGGTGTCTGCCTCTCTGCCCGCTTTTCCTCGTCTGTTGCGGGAACCCAGCTGGGCAGACGCTGAAATGTTAAGCAGGGCGTCTGGGGCGCAGCAGTGCTCAGGAGAAACCTGCAACGACCACTTCCAAGGTGATCGCTGTGTGATCTCGTGGGTGGTGGGATCCCGGAGGTCAGGGCAGGCGTCCCTGTGTTCGGGCAGCCTGGCCTCCATGGAGCCATCGGCAGGATGGGGCAGTGGGGGCCCCGGGAAGGGGACTGAGGTCTGTGAAGGCCCCTCGGGCGCCGCCAGACGTCTCTCCTCCTGCACCAGCCTCTGACGGGTGATAGGAAGGAGAGGGTGAGTGCCTTCCTGCGGTCTAGCTGCGGGGGAGCTGAGGTCACCAGCCGGGCCGTGGCCTGCCTCCCGTGGCCGGGACGCCCCAGCCCCCGGGCTCCTTGGCGAGGTGCCCTCGGCTCCGTTCCGTGAGCGCGTCTCCGCGGTGGCCGGTTTGCGGGTCCCGCTGCAGCCCTGAGATGAAAGGAAGCGGCCGGCCTAGGAGGGAGACAGATCCGACGGGGCCGGTAGGCGTCCCGGGGTCACCTGTGCTGCTTGGAAACAGCCCTTCCCTGGCGGCAAACGTGGGCTCCCAGTCCAGGACTGCGAGCCGGAGCACAGGGCTGGGGGTTTCTGTCTGCACCGCGCGGCGCGTGGGGGCCTGCTTCTCTGACCCTCGGCCCCTGCCTTTGAAGCGTGGAGTCTTCACCGCCGGACCGCCAGGGAGGTGCTCCCCGCAGCAGGTCTTTTTTATTTTATTTAAAAAATCACTTTTGACTGTGCTGGTCTCCGTTGCCGTGTGCAGGCCTTCTCTACTCAAGGTGGCCGGGGCTCGTCACTGCGGGCCCCAGGCTCTCCCTGCCGTGGAGCGCGGACTCTGGGCCGTGTGGGCTCAGAGCTGTGGCCGAGTTGGGCTTAGCAGTCGTGTCGCAAGGACTTAGCTGTCTCGAGGTATGTGGAATTTTCCTGGACCAGGGATCCAACCCGCGTCTCCTGGCAGGCGGACTCGACCACTGGACCGCCACGGAAGTACCCTTTCCTCCCGCAACACGCACAGGTAGTTTTTTAAACCAAGCTTGGGAAATACTGCATAAGATGAGTCTGGGGAGGCCTTGCAGAGGAGCAGGGTCTGGGTTTTGAAGGTTGAGTAGGAGTTTGCTTATTGTTTCTGAGAGTTCTCGCTGGAGGGAATAAACGGACCGAGCAAAGACCCAGAGACACAGAACAAGTGGGCTCAGGGACAGGCCTGAAGCTGAGCGCTCGGGCTGGGCGCGGGGGCTGCTGAGACGAGACGAGAGAGGCTGTGGGGGGTTGGTGGCGGGGGCTGGGTTTCACTTTGAGGCGACGAGGAGAGCCTGAGGGTGTGGCCTGTGGGACAGTCGCTGTGACGCAGAGTTCGGGGGGCCGGCCGAGCCCACACCTGACAAGGGCTGAAAGTGAGCCTGGCCCCTGGGGCGTGTGGCTGCAGCAGCTTGCCCCCGCCCGCCCCGGTCTCCTCCGGTCCAGCACTTTCTTCCTGGCTTCCAGGAGATGGACACGGTGCCTCTGAGGCCAGAGCTGGGGGAGAGGCGGGGGCCAGAACCTGGCCCTTGTTCGGCTCTGTAGGACGGGCTGGCGTCTCCCCTCCCTCTGGCGAGTCTGCAGCCTCACCCCCGTCTGCCTGCTGCGCCCCTGCCCTCCCTCCCCTCCCCAGCTGCACTTTCCCTCCAGTGTCCGGCCTTCCCGGTCGTCACCCTCCTGGCCTGACTTGTGACGATCAGAGCGGCTTGCTTGTGTATTTCTCTCGGCCTCATTCGGGCGAGCAGATGGGGCCAGTCACTGGAGTGGGAGGTGGGAAGTGGTCCAGCGGTACAGAACCCACCTGCCAGGGCAGGAGACGTTAGAGACCTGGGTTCGACCCCTGGGTCAGGAAGAGCCCCTGGAGGGGGCCCCCTCCAGTATTCTTGCCTGGAGAATCCTATGGACAGAGGCGCCTGGCGGGCTACTGTCCACAGGGTCGCAGAGTCGGACACGACTGAGAGACTTAGCACGCTTGGCCAGTTTTAAGAGCGAGTGAGGAGGGTCCGGTGCAGGCAGCCTGGAGGATGACTTCCTGCTGGGCCGGATGGACCTTGAACTCTAGAGGAAGGACAGACGACAAGGGTTTGCTTAAATTAGAGCCTGGAAGACACCTGCTGTGGCGAGCAGGGCTGCTGAGGGTGGAGGCAAGTGTGAATCTGGCTGCTCTTCGGGGTTCTGGTTGCTGAACTTGACCTGCTTGGCGGGCACACCCAGAGCTGGGCTGCTCCTCTGCATCCTTCTCGGCCTGAATGCGCTTGAGAAACGCCACCTGGGGCTTCCCTGGCCGTCCAGTGGCTAAGACTCCGAGTTCCCAACGCAGGGGCCCTAGGTTCTATCCCTGGTCAGGGAGCTGGATCCCACGTGCCGAAACTAAAGACCCTGCATGCTGCAACAGAAACCGGTGCAGCCAAATAAAATATTAACAAATAAAAATAAATATTAAAGAAGCACAACTTGCCTCTGGCCATTCTGCGCGGTGTCACCAGAAAGAGCTGTGTTCAGGGGGGTCTGCCTGCCTGTCCAGTGCTGGCGGTCGTTTTGAGAGAGAGAGATGACCCCAAGAGTAGAAAGTCTCCTCTAACCCCCCACCCACGCGGAGGGCTGTGAGCGTCACCGTGGTGACCGTGGGCCGGGGCGCCGGGGGCTGCCCCCACACGCCCTGCAGCCCCTGGTCCAGGAGCGCAGGGTCTCCGTGGGGTGGGCGGGGGGCATGGGGTAGACTGGAACGGCGGCGTGCGGCGGAGCTGGGGTGTGGACTCTGGTCTACCAACCGGTTCCACCCTTCCCACGCCGTCTTGCAGCTACTGTCTGCTCCAGCCTGTGATGTCATTCAGCCTTTTTACAAACGAGAATGCTTGGGACGTCCCTGGCAGCCCAGTGGTTAGGACTTCGCCTTCCACGGTGGTGGTTGTGGGTCTGATCCCTGGTCGGGGAGCTAAGAACCCAGATGTTCATGACCAAAAAACCAAAACATGAAAGAGAAGCAATATCATAACAAATTCAATGGACTTTAAAAATGGTCTGCATCAAAAAAAAAACCTTAAAATATCTTATCTCCATCTTCCCTCCTTGTAATGCTCACTGTAGAAGAGCTTGGAAATTCAGAAAAATGGAAAGAAAGTGGGAAGGATCTGTGGAACCCTGCCACCCTGGTGAACACTGTTCATACCCTTCTGTCCTTCCCCTCCCTGCGCCCTAGGAGCCCAGTGGGAATCCCCGGATGTGGGCGATCCGAGCCGCTCTTGGTTTTCAGTCGACTTTCCTCCCCAGCCAGACCGCCTCTTCTGCCAGAGACCGCCCCTGCGGGAAGGTTCTGGGTCGCTTTTCAGAGAGAGGCTCGTTTTAGGGGCATCACAGCACATTTCTCCTGGCTCAGCCTCCCACCCTGAAGCTTCCAGGCCACACGCAGCTCAGGGGAGACCTTTAAAAAAACGAAACGAGGAAGTGGCCAAGCAGCCCCACCCGCTTCTTCCGCACGTTCACGCCTACGCCCGGCTCCTGGCCCTGCCGGCCTGTGGCGTCCTCCGGGCAGGGGCTGTCCTGCCCACCTTACGGAGATGTAGCCCGAAGCTCTGGGAGGCCAAGCGGGGGCCTGGGGTCCCGCTGCAGGGATGAGGCGGAGCCCCGCCTGCAGCTGGATCTGACTTCGCCCAGGTCCCCACAGCTTGAAGCCCTCAGGTTCCCCCATGAGCCTCCTTCAGGGTCTCTTACGCCCTGGGGGGCAGGATCCAGATGCACGGTCCCAGTCACTGGTCCCGATTTGGTGGTGGCATCAAGGACGGGCGTCTCGGCACCGACCGAGCCTGCCAGGGCTCTGACTGAGCTTGGGTGCTGGTGAGAGTCCCGTGGGCCAGGTCCTAGGACCCCAGCTTCATAGATGGGGACACTGAGGCTCAGCTCGCCTGCCAGTGGAGAAGCGCCTTCCAGCCTGGGTCCCACGGCAGAGCTTGGCCATCACAGCCTGTGCCCTGCATGCTAATGACAGCCAAAGAGCGGTGTGTCCCAAGGACCCTTCCAAGAGTGTTACCTGTATTTGCTCTTAATTTTCTTGAGAACGCCATGAGGTCGGTCCTTTTTAAGCCCCATTTTGCAGAGGAATGAACTGAGGCCCAGAGGTGGTGTTAAATAGCTCCTCCTGGGTAAGATGGCCCCTGAGCAGTGGGCCCCAGGCGGTGTCAGGGAGCCGTGAGCTCTCTGCTGACTGCTGTGCCAGGAGGGTCTCTCGCAGGGCCCCTGGCTGCTCTGAGCCAGCCCTCCGCACTCACTCATCCTGAGCCCTGGCGCACATGTGCAGAAGGATCATCACAGGCTCGGTGTGCCGGGGGCTCGTTGGCGTGTGTCCTTGCCAGGGAATAGAGAAGTGAAAATAGATGTCTGTTTGCTCCTCGAGTTAATCACTGTGCCTGGGGCTGCGTGCTAGGTCGCTTCAGTCCTGTCTGACTGTTTGCGACCTTATAGATGGTGGCCCGCCAGGCTCCTCTGCCCATTGACTTTCCCAGGCAATAATACTGGAGAAGTTTGCCATTTCCTCCTCCAGGGCGTCTTCCCGACCCAGGGATCAAGCCCACATCTCTTAAATCTTCCCCAACCCTTTGCTGAGAGTTTTCAGCATGGAGCTGAAAGATGCAGTCACGCACTTTGTGGAGAGCAATGGGTTTTTAATCAGAATGAAAAGTGCAATTCTCTGACCCAGCCCATCCTGCCTCGGAGGGTGCCCCAGAGGTTCACGCATCCATGGCTCAAGGCCAAGTAAGTGGAGAACGGTTTATAACATCAAAGCCTGGAAACAACGCTGGTGTCACTCGGGTTATGTCAGTCATGGTAGACATCCGCCCCCGATGCTCTGCAGGCATTAAAAATGTGAGACTGATGTCTGTGTACTTGCTGTTCTGAAATGACCTTGGAGGTTCTCCAGCAGAAACAGTGGTTGCTAGGGCTTCCCAGGTGATGCACTGGTTGAGTCTGCCGTCCCCCTGCAGGGGTTGTAGGTTCGATCCCTGGTTGGGGGGCTCCTGATAGGTTCCCACATACTGCACATGGCAAAAAAGGAGGAGTTGCTGAGTGAAATAAATCAGACAGGGAAGGACAAATATGTAATGTCACTCATATTTGAAATCTTAAAAAACTGACACAAATGAATTTTTTTTACAAAACAGACGTAGACAGCAAACTAACGATTATCGAAGGGGAAAGCAGGGGTGGACAGGTGGATTAGGAGTTTGAGATGGACACACTACTGTGTGTAAAACAGGCTTCCCCGGTGGCTCAGCGATAGAGTCTGCCTGCATGCCGAAGACAGTGCAAGAGACGCCGGTTCCATCCCTGGGTGGGAAGATCCCCTGGAGGAGGAAATGGCAATCCACTCCAGGATTCTTGCCTGGAGAATCCCACGGACAGAGGAGCCTGGCAGGTTACGGTCCGTGGGGTCGCCAAGGGTCGGACCCGACTGAATTGACTTAGCATGCATGCACATGTATTAAATACATAAACAATCTGTGTAGCACAGGGAACCATTTGATATCATGTAAAAACCTATAATGGAAAAGAATCTGAAAAAGAATAGGTATGTGTGTGTATGTATTTACACACACCACACATATAACTGACTCACTTTGCTGTAGACTGGAACTTTGTAAATAAACCATGTGTGTGCTAAGTCGCTTCAGTCGTGTCCAACTCTTTGCAACCCTATGGACGGTAGCCTACCAGGCTTCTTTGTCCACGGACTTTTCCAGACAAGAATACTGGAGTGGGTTGCCATTTTCTCCTCCAGGGGATCTTCCCGACCCAGGGATCGAGCCCACATCTCTTAAGTCTCCTGTGTTAGCAGGCAGGCTCTTTACCCCTAGTGCCACCTGGGAGGCCGTAAATAAACTATCAGTTCAGTTCAGTTGCTCAGTCGTGTCCGACTCTTTGTGACCCCTTGAATCGCAGCACGTCAGGCCTCCCTCTTCATCACCAACTCCCGGAGTTTACTCAAACTCATGTCCATCAAGTCGGTGATGCCATCCAGCCATCTCATCCTCTGTCATCCCCTTCTCCTCCTGCCCCCGATCCCTTCTAGCATCAGGGTCTTTTCCAGTGAGTCAACTCTTTGCATGAGGTGGCCAAAGTATTGGAGTTTCAGCTTCAGCATCAGTCCTTCCAATGAACACCCAGGACTGATCTGCTTTAGGATGGACTGGTTGGATCTCCTTGCAGTCCAAGGGACTCGCAAGAGTCTTCTCCAACACCACAGTTCAAAAGCATCAATTTTTCGGTGCTCAGCTTTCTTCACAGTCCAACTCTCACATCCATACATGACCACTGGAAAAGCCATAGCCTTGACTAGGTGGACCTTTGTTGGCAAAGTAATGTCTCTGCTTTTTAATATGCTGTCTAGGTTGGTCATAACTTTCCATCCAAGGAGTAAGCGTTGTTTAATTTCATGGCTGTGATCACCATCTGTGGTGATTTTGGAGCCCAGAAAAATAAAATCTGACACTGTTTCTACTGTTTCCCCATCTCTTTCCCATGAAGTGATAGGACCAGATGCCATGATCTTAGTTTTCTGAATGTTGAGCTTTAAGCCAACTTTTTCACCCTCTTCCTTCACTTTCATCAAGAGGCTCTTCAGTTCTTCTTCACTTTCTGCCATAAGGGTTGTGTCATCTGCATATCTGAGATTACTTATATCTCTCCCAGCAATCTTGATTCCAGCTTGTGCTTCCTCCAGCCCAGCGTTTCTCATGATGTTCTCTGCATATAAGTTAAATAAGCAGGGTGACAATATACAGCCTTGACGGACTCCTTTTCCTATTTGGAACCAGTCTGTTGTTCCATGTCCAGTTCTAACTGTGGCTTCCTGACCTGCATACAGGTTTCTCAAGAGGTGGGTCCGGTGGTCTGGTATGCCCATCTCCTTCAGAATTTTCCATGTTTATTAAATTATACTTCAATTTAAAAAAGGTGGTTGTACCACAGGGTATGCAGTGCGCTTCCTTCTGTATAAAGAAGGCGTATGTACAGATAAACAGGCTGACGCATACACGGCAGAGTTCTGGAAGGATTCCTAGACATGTGTGACAGCGGTCACTCCTGGGGAATCTGAGAGACTGATTTTTCACTGTAGAGCCTCCGCTCTGTGTGGACTTTGAGAGACGGTGGAGCACGTGGTTATATAATGATCACATGGTGGGTCCATGGACCGGGTTCACGCCCTGGCTCTGCCGGTCACTAGCTGTGTGATCTTGGGCTACTTTATTTAACTTCTCTGGGCCTCATTTTTGTCCTAATTTGGATGAACAGATAATAATATTTGTAAAGTGCTCAGAATAAGGTCTGAGGTATAGTAGGCACTGACTGCATAGATATTTACTGTTATTTATCAATTGCTATTTACATGCATTCTATTTTTATTTAGGAAGCCAGTTAATGTAAACAGAGGCTTTAGGATTGGAAAGGAGAACAGGCAGGCAGCCAGTCTGCGCCAGGCACTGATTAGAAAGGAGGGTTTGGAGCTTTCCCTTCAGGGTCAAGCCCCTCCTCCCCCAGCTCAGACTCCGGGGTGCAGAGAGGGAGTGGGGAGAGCTCGGCGGGGTGCGCCTGGCAAGGGTGCTCCAGGGCCCAGCAAGCCCAGCGGAGGCTCTGGCAGCTCCGTCGCGGGCTCCTCCACCGCCAGGCCTGGAGACACTGCCCCCCCTGCTCCCAGCATTTGGGGTTCCGCCCCGATCTGGAGCCATCTGCCTCCACGAAGCCCTTTCCTTCCCGCACACCCACGTGCCTGCCGGCCAAGCTCATGGGCAGCGCAGGGGGAGACAGAGAGAGAGTGGGCGGCCTTTGGTGGTGCCCATGGGGCGGGGGTGGCCCCAGGGCACCCGTGGTGACTGAGCAGCCACGAGCAGGAAGTGTCCGGCCGTGCCTGTGACCCTTCAGGCTGATCCGGCTTCTGGAACATGGGGGCTGAGCGTGATCTGGCGTCCGAGGCTGGAGAGGGGCCACCTGTGGGCCCAGCTCGGAGGCGCTGGCTGGGCAGAGGGAGGCTGGGCTGGCAGGGCCTCCCGGGAGGTGGGTGGCCGTCCTGCAGCTGCTGGTCTCTCTGCGGGTTAATGATTCACCGTGCTCGTGCCGTCCTGGGCTCCCGAAGCTGCTGGGAAACGGGCTGAGAGCGGTCGGCTGACGTGCACCTGTGGGTCGCCAGCCAGTGACCCCTCTCTGTGGCTGGAACTTTGGCCTCAAACGCCCTCTAATCAGATTCCTGGCCTTCTCTTCACAGGCGAGCGGCTGGACAGTGCTGGTCTGAGCAGCACCCCGTCTGATGGCTTCCTCCCATCCTCCGCAGGCTGCCGTAGGTACGGTCCTCTCCTCCTGCGTCCCGCCCAGGGCCTCGGACCCTGGGTGTGAATCTGGCCCTGCCGGTGGTTAGCTGGGTGTCCTTGGGCCAGTGGCCTCTGCAACAGGGAAATAATAGGAGGTGGGCTCTGGGCGGGGGTTGGAGACTCTTTGCCTGCCCACCTGAGGGCCCCTGGGGAGATGAGCAGGACCCCTGGGGCTGAGGCGGCCTCGGGGGTAAAACTAAGAACTGCGAATGGGAGGCAGGGGCTGGGGTGGAGGGGGGGGCTGCCCATCCATCTCCATCTGCTGAGGCACCAGCAGATGCCGTCCAGCCGTGGTGGGGTGGCCAGAGTCGGCGAAAAAAAAAAGGAAAAATAAATACTTACGCTGAAAAAAAATTTTTCATAGAAATGCAGTTTGATGTCCTGTATTTTTACGTGGCGATCCTAACAGCAGGCCCTGGACACTGCTGGTAGATCTGACCACGGAGCAGCTGGGCTCGAGGCCGTCTGTCCCGCTGGGCCCAGCTTCCCGTCCTCTTGTTCTTCCTGGGGGGCGGCCGATGCAGAATGGTAATGAACAAGGGCTGCTTCTCGAGTCCAACTCTGCGGCTGTCGCCGTGGGCCCGGCCCAGGGCCTTGGTGTCTCTCTGGCTGTCTCATCGTTCACAAGCAGGGTGTTAATAATGACAGCCTCTCCCATGTGATTGCAGGCTTTAGGTACAGGTGGGGTCCTGGCATGTGCTAACCAATGGCGCAGTGCCTGGGAAATGTTATCACTGGGCGTTGGCAGGACTGGCTGCCTGTGTTCCGCTCTGAGCCCCGGGGCCGAGCCCAGGAGGAATCTCTTCCCCCTTGAACCTCCGTGTCCTTCTCCGGCAGGTAGGGGACCAGCATGCTGGGCCCGCCTCCTGCATAGCATGGGCTGGCTTCCTGGGTCCCGGCCCCCTGGACTCGCTGGGGGCTCACTGGGATTGGCTCTCTGGAGAAGGGGAATGTCCAGGAACATCACAGGCGTGTGTGGCTCCCTCCAGTCCTGCCGTCTGTCAGTCTAGGTGGGGAGAACTCAGTTCAGCTCTCAGTCACCCAGGGATGGGCCGTCTGACTTTCCCTTCTGATAAGGCGCCACGGCTAATTGTCTGGGTCTCAGGACCGTGGGAACAGAGTCTGGGGAAAAGGGCATTTCCTGATTCATGGCTGTGGCTTTGGGTTCCAGGATGTTCCCCGTCCCCGTTGTCGGCACCCTGCACCCTTTCTCCTCCACACCAAGGGGCCAGACGTGCAAACTGAGAGCAATTACTTTATGATGAAATCAATTCAGTTTCTCTAAGCAAACATCTGATGGGGGTGTCTGATGTTGCAGGCTGGTTGAAGCAGGCTCTTGGCCACTCTTTCCGATTCTCTGAGAGCTTCGCACCATCTTCCCAGATAAATTCTAATCCCCCCACCTCCTCGAAGTGGTGTTCTCACCCTGCCATCCTCACTTGCGTCTTTGCTTGCACTGGGCCCCTCGCTGTTGTTCTCCGCCCCTGCTGTGGCCCCGGCCGCCCCACAGCCTGAGCCTGTCAGGCCCTTGCTCCCCGTTTCAGGCCCTGCACAAGGGCAGCCTGGTGCCAGAGCTGTGCCCCAGGCCCTGGCAAGCCCAAGCTCCCTCCTTTCTTTAGCCTTGCTCAGTCTTTGGGGTTTTACATTTTTCTCTGGTCAGATCCACCTGCCTCACCCTGACATTGAGGGACCATGTCTTACTTTTGTTGCAATCTTCTGGCCCAGGGTTTCCTGGGAACAGTTCACTGGATACTGTACAATCTGTATGATTTGATTAGTCCATCCTAAAGGAAATCAGTCCCGAATATTGATTGGAAGGACTGATGCTGAAGCTGAAACTGCACTATTTTGGCCACCTGATGTGAAGAGCTGACTCACTAGAAAAGACCCTGATGCTGGGAAAGATTGAAGGCAGGAGGAGAAGGGGACCTCAGAGGATGAGACGGTTGGATGGCATCACCGACTCAATGGGCATGAGTTTGAGTAAACTCCGGGAGATGGTGATGGACAGGGAGGCCTGGCGTGCTGCAGTTCATGGGGTCGCAAAGAGTCGGACACGACTGAGCGACTGAACTGAACTGAACTGACAGATCGCTGGGCTGACCGAAGCTATTTGTATCTTTTTTTGATTTTGGATGCGTCGGGTCTCAGTTGCGGCATGCGGGCTCTCTGTCCTGTCAGGCAGGGGCTTCTGTTGTGACTCGTGGACTCTAGTTGTGGCTGTTGGTCTCCGTCGTGTGGCGGGCGGGCTCAGCTGCTCCGCAGCACGTGGGAGCTTAGCTCCTGGTCAGTCCCCTGCATCTACTGCATTGCAGTGTGGGTTCTTAACCACTGGACCACGAGGGAAGCCCTGCCATTTGTCCTCTTAGGTGGCTCGGTAAAGAATCTGCCTGCCAATGCAGGAGACCCAGGAGATGCCACTTCGATCCCTGGGTGGGGAAGATCCCCTGGAGGAGGGCATGGCAACCCATTCCAGTATTCTTGCCTGGAGAATCCCTTGGACAGAGGAGCCTGGAGGCCACAGTCCGTAGGGTCACAAAGAGTCAGACAGGACTTAGCAACTGAACAACAACAACAAAGAGAGAAAATACAAAAGTAACCTAAGTCCCTGGACACAGCCTGGGGGCTGGGTCGCCTGGGGCTGTGCCTGGTCTGTGGATGGGGAGGCTGTCTCCATCTTACCCCGGGTCAGGGCCTGGGCTATATGACTCAAAGTGATAATAATAGTCATCGAGATAATGATTGGGGCTTCCCCGACGGCTCAGTGAGTAAAGAATCCGCCTGCAATGCAGGAGACACAGGAGATGCGGGTTTGATCCCTGGGTTGGGCAGATCCCCTGGAGGAGGAAATGGCAGCTCACCCCAGTATTCTTGCCTGGAGAATCCCACAGCAGAGGAGCGTGGAGGCCTACAGTGCAGAGAGTCGCCCAGACGCAGACACGACTGAGTGACTGAACACCACGATAATGGTAATGATTGACGACCGTGACGATAAATAGACTCACCATCGTAAGCGTCGCTCACTTTTAGCCTGCGAGCCCCTGCCTCCCAGGGGTGCTTTAGTATGTGCCAGCTCATCCCATCCTCCCAGCGCTCTGTCAGGCAGATACTCTTGCTGTTCTCATTCGATGGGTCAGGAAACTGCAGCCTGAGGGTGAAATAAGGCGACACTTACACGGCAGCCAGTATATAGGAGAGCTGGGGTCTGAACCCAGGCTCGTCACTGCAGCGACGCAGGCCGCATGCAAAGGCAACGCTCCCCACCGTCCGCCCGGCAGATGCAAGTGGGCAGGACCGTGGGCCCTGAAGCCTCCTTGGTCAGGACAGGTCTGACTCTGGTAGCCCAGAAATAGTCGTGGGCAGGGACTTCGTGGTCACTTATTCCAGTATTTTTAAAAATAACTTTTTGTATTTATTTATTTTCGGCTCCGCTGGATCTTCACGGCTGTGTGGCCTTCCTCTAGTTGAGGCGAGCTGAGGCCACTCCCAGGTTTTGGCGTGCGGGCATCTCATTTTTTTAAAGTTTTATTTATTTCTGTACTCTCGCCTGTGCTGGTCTTCCTTGCTGTGCGGGCTTCTCTCTCGTCGTGGGGCACAGGCTTCCCCCTGCGGTGGCTTCTCTTCTTGTGGAGCTCGGGCCCTGTCGGGCTTCAGCAGATGGAGGTGCAGAGGCTTAGTTGCTCTGTGGCATCTTCCCAGGCCAGCGATTGAGCCCTTGTCCCCCTCATTGGCCGGCGGATTCTCACCCCGGGGACCACCGGAGACACCCTAGGCTCCCCATCGCGGCGGCTTCTCCGGGTGTGGAGCGCCGGCTCTCAGTAGTCGTGGCTCGCGGGCTCAGCTGCCCCCCAGCAGCGGGATCTTCCCGCACCGGGGACTGACCCTGTGTCTCGTGCACTGGCAGGCAGATTCTTTATCGCTAAGCCACCGGGAAGCCGTATTCCAGTATTTTTAAAAATCATTTAAAACTGCAGCCCATAGACCTGCCGATAGGAGCGCATGTGTGTATTCAGCAAGTCCTTATTCCATGCCTGTCGTGTGCTGGGCACAGTGCCAGGTGCTGGGAGTGCGATGGTGAGTGAAACAGACCGGAACACCTGCCCTCAGGAGGCCTGTGCTCTAGTAGAGGAGACAGACAGAAAGACAGGGAGAAGTGCAGCCTGCCACGTGCAGATGAGGGCCGCAGAGACAGGCAAGGCGGGCAAGGCGCATCGGGAGCCACAGGTGTCACCCTGGGAGTTCTGGTCCCGGCAGCCTCGGTGGGAGGTGCAGGTGGTAAATAGACCTGGAGGACCCGAGGGCGGGAGACGATCCCCAGGGAAGGGGCAGCCTGGACCCCAGGACTGAGGTGCAAAGTCCCGAGGCAGCAGCAGCGCGGACACTTGCATGGTCCAGCGAGGAGGGCCGCGCGGCTGCAGGGCAGTAAGCAGGGGAGAGCGGTAGGAGGGTCTGTGCGACACCTGTGTGTGTGTGTGTGTGTGCTGCATGCGTATATCCGGAACGGAAGGGTTGGCAGCAACAGCAAAAGTAATACCACATGTGAATTTATTAATAGCATGGTGGTGGCTGAGTCGTCATGTCTGACTCTTGCTACCCGATGTACTGTAGCCCGCCAGGCTCCTCTGTCCATGGGATTCTCCACGAAAGAATAGTGGTCATTTCCTTCTGCAGGGATCTTTCCAGCCCAGGGATTGAACTTAGGTCTCTTGTGGTCAGGTGGGTCTCCTGCATTGCAGGTGGGTTCTTTACCAACTGAGCCACCAGGGAAAGCCTATTAGTATTATAAAATTTTAAAAAATCTTCAGTAAGCAATTTATAAAGCAAAAAGCTTCCCGGGAGCCCCCTAATTGATTTTATGATCCACCAGTGGGTTGAAAACTGTTTGAAGACTACTAATATTGCCGGGAGAAATATCAATAACCTCATATGCAGATGACACCACCCTTATGGCAGAAAGTGAAGAAGAACTAAAAAGCCATTTGATGAAAGTGAAAGAGGAGAGTGAAAAAGCTGGCTTAAAGCTCAATATTCAGAAAACGAAGATCATGGCATCTGGTCCCATCACCTCATGGGAAATAGACAGGGAAACAGTGGAAACAGTGGCTGACTTTATTTTTCTGGGCTCCAAAATCACTGCAGATGGTGATTGCAGCCATGAAACTAAAAGACACTTACTCCTTGGAAGAAGAGTTATGACCAACCTAGACAGCATATCAAAAAGCAGAGGCATTACTTTGCCAACAAAGGTCCATCTAGTCAAGGCTATGGTTTTTCCAGTGGTCATGTGTGGATGTGAGAGTTGGATTGTGAAGAAAGCTGAGCGCCGAAAAATTGATGCTTTTGAACTGTGGTGTTGGAGAAGACTCTTGAGAGTCCCTTGGACTGCAAGGAGATCCAATCAGTCCATCCTAAAGGAGATCAGTCCTGGGTGTTCATTGGAAGGACTGATGCTGAAGCTGAAACTCCAATACTTTGGCCACCCGATGTGAAGAAGCTGACTCATTGGAAAAGACCCTGATGCTGGGAGGGGTTGGGGGCAGGAGGAGAAGGGGACGACAGAGGATGAGATGGCTGGATGGCATCAACGACTCGATGGGCATGAGTTTGAGTAAACTCCGGGAGTTGGTGATGGACAGGGAGGCCTGGCATGCTGCGATTCATGGGGTCACAAAGAGTCGGACACGACTGAGCGAGTGAACTGAACTGAACTGAACTGAACTGAATCTGGCCTCTGATGCAGCCTCTGGATTTCCTCTTGAATTCAGCATCATGGGGCCAAGAGTCCAGGGGCTCAAGAGAGACTTCCAGGAGGCCTCTGGGCTGAGTGGAGAGTGGGAACCAAGGCAGATCAGGGTTCAAACCTGGCTCCCCACTTTCAGCTGGATGACTGGGTGCTTCAGCTCACCTCAAGAAATCTCTGTGGCCTCGTGAAAAGCGGGGGTGTTTGTGAGGCTTTGGCAAGAGTCACGTGGGCTCATCATAGACCCCAGGTGTCTGCTTCTCCACCTCCGGGGGAGGAGCTCGTGCCCCTGGCCACGTTATCGCCCAGAGGAGTCCACCCTGATGACCTGGGCCTTAGGGTCCCCAGAGCTCCCAGGAGCAGGGCCTGCACCCCTGCCTCATTGGTCTTGTTTCAGTCATCACCCCTGGGAGTCAGGGAGGAGGGTGAGCTCCGGCTTTCTACTGTGCTCACGCAGTGGAGGAAGGGGCTGCTGCTTTTTTTCTTTAAGATTTTTTTTTGATGTGAACCATTTTTCAAAAAGTTTTTATTGAATTTGTTACAATATCGCTTCTACATTTTAATGTCCCCTCCTCCCCCACTTTGGTCACATGGCATGTAGCATATTAGCTCCCTGGGCAGGCATCGAACCCACACCTCCTGGATTAGAAGTCAAAGTCTTAACCTCTGGACTGCCAGGGAAGTCCCGGAAGGGGTTTCTTGAATTTCGTACGCTTGCACCTGAAATATTCTGCCCTGGAATCCCCCCCAGTCACTGTGGATTTTTGGATTTTCCTCGTCAGAGCGACTACCGGAATCAGATACGCCCATCTGTCCATCCGCTGGTCTGTCCAGTTGCCTCTCTGCTCCGTCCACCTCCCCGCCCACTTGCTTATCAAGGCATCTATGGACAATCCTGTCCTCAGGGCCCTCGGGCTGGGAGGGGCGGAAATGACAGCAGGTATCATTGTGTAACACATCCCGGGCAGTGTGCCAAGAGCTGCATCTGCTCCAGCGGTTCTCCACTGGGGGCAGTTTCATCCCCCAGGGGATGTTCGGCTGGACAGGGGACAGTGTCTGTGGACGCTTTTGGTTGTTTAGCCAGGAAGGCTGGCACACCTCCTGTAGTGGCCCCAACACACAGACCTCGCAGCCTGGACGCGAGGCTGAGGAACCCTGACCTGCATCTCAGGTCACTCATGTCAGCTTTATAAGGGAGGTGCCCTTTCATCCTCCGCTTTACGGGGGAAGAGGCGAAGGCTCAGAGAGGTGAAAGGCGCTCAGACAGGACCCGGCGGGCCCAGAGCTCATGCCCTGAACTGTGTGACAGGAGCCGTGAGCGGTCTGCTCAGGGCAGCCCAGGGAGGGGAGATCAGCTTTAGACTTAAACCTGGCCGCGCTGTCCTTGGGCTTTAGCCTGGGTTGGGACGAGCTGGCTTGTTGTCAGTTCGTACGTCGTGTCCGAGGTTTGCATGGGCCAGGGAGATGGGCTAAATGAACACTTGAGGTTCTGTTTAGGTTCAGATTCCAGGAAAGAAGTCTTCCAAGGAAGAAGATTAGGAGACCTCAGCTGGATGAAACAGGAGGGAAGGCGAGGGCTTGTGATGCCCTTTAGGATGGAGAGTCCATTTCTTCACCGTTTAATGAAAGTTTCTGAGTTACATCTGTTAGTTGCTCCGTCATCTCCGACTCTTTGTGACCCTATGGACTGTAACCCGCCAGGCTCCTCTGTCCATGGAGTTCTCCAGGCAGGAATACTGGAGTGGATTTGCCATTTCCTTCTCCCGGGGATCTTCCCGACCCAGGGATTGAACCCGGGTCTCCCACACTGCAGGCAGATTCTTTACCGTCTGAGCCACCTGGGAAGCCCCGAATTCTACTTGTTGACTAAGAAAAAATGCACAACCTAAAAACTGAGAATTATGTTTTACTTGGAGGACTTACTGAGGACTGAAGCCCTGGAGGATGCTCTCAGGTAGCTCTGAGGATCTGCAGAGGACAGGGAGGAGCCAGGATACATGCAACAGAGACCAGGCAGTGAGACCCTCAAAAGGTTACAGTTCAGGAAAACCAGACCCCTCAGGTTGATGAATTTCACACTTTTTGTGGGAGATGCGAGAGGCTGGACTTGACGTCATTTCTTCCATGTGCGCTTCAGCTCTTTACAGCCTGTTCTTTCCCCCGAACCCCCCCAGGGCGCGCCACCGGGGCGCCGTGTGTCCGATGCCCTGATGCCTATCCCGTCCTTTGTTTACCGACCTGGCTGGCGATGTTTGTCTACATACCCCAGGCCGGGACCTGTCCCCTTCAAGGGGGCAGAGCAAATCGTTACACATGTTACAGGAGCAGATGAAGAAACCGGGATGCAAAGACAGAGAAGGGATGCGGGCAGGGGGCTGGCCCTGCCTGAGTTGAGCTTTGAGGGATGACGAGGCAGACCTGGCCCCAAAGGGGGTCTCCCAGGTGGGAGCAGCAGGCTCTGAGGCCGGGAAGCCCTCCAGGTCAGGAGCGCGGCCCCCAGCCCCGCCGCAGCTGGCCTGGGCCCTGGTTCCCCAAACTGGCTATCTTCAGGCTCAGTCACTCCCAGATA
Organism: Alces alces; assembly: GCA_015832495.2. Taxonomy (NCBI): domain Eukaryota; kingdom Metazoa; phylum Chordata; class Mammalia; order Artiodactyla; family Cervidae; genus Alces; species Alces alces. The sequence continues at coordinate 1,071,296 of JADEYB020000016.1, forward strand.
GCTGCTCCCTGCTTTGTGCATGCAGAACAGCTCAGGGCGCCCATCGAGGCTGGATGTGCTCATTTGCACGCATGCAAAATGTACAGATGGAAACAGACACGTGGAAATACACCCAAAGGTGTGTTCCTGCCACCCCCCCTCAGGCAGATGCATTTATAAACCACTCCTTGCTTACAAAATAGGGAAACAGACAACAAGAAAGTCAAAGGCTTCCTTGCATTTGAGCCCGGATGCACTTACCTTGGAAGCCTGTCCCTGCCCTCCGCCGACTGCCCGTCTGTTTAGAGTCCCAACCCAACCCCAGGCCCCTCGGGACAGGAGGGCCCCCTCGCCCGGGCATGGGTTTGATCTCATCCCTGGGACCTGCCCTCACTTGGACCCCAGCTGCTCCCCACTTGCAGCCGTCTCTCTGGACCAAACGCGGAGACCCTGCCTCGGGCTAACTCCTCCTTCCTTCCAGGAGATCCGCTGCTTCCCGGAGGCCCAGGCCCCTCCCCCGAGGCGGAAGACGACCCTGGCGAGGCCTTTGAATTTGACGACAGCGACGATGACGAGGACACCAATGCCGGCCCTGGCGTCCCAGGCGCCGCGCAGGAGACGGAGGCAGACACACCCCTGATCCACTTGGACTCCACCCCTGTCGCCGGTAAGGTGCTCTGGGAGCCCGAAGTCTTCACGGCTCAGGGTCTGCAGGACTCCAGGGCGCTCAGGGCTGCCTGGAGGCTTCCAACTCCCCGTGATGAGCCCGATGTCTTCACGGCTCAGGGTCTGCAGGACTCCAGGGCGCTCAGGGCCGCCTGGAGACTTCCAGCTCCCCGTGATGCCTCGTGCTGTCCCCAGGACGCAGGGACCAAAGAGAGACCGTTGGGCAGAAGCTACATCCCATCGCTTCCCTTGGGCCCTGGAGATTCCTAGCATGCCTGCAGCATCTGGTGCGCTCTGGCACGTCGTAAATGGAAGCGACTGGCCGTCGGTTGTGCTTCGGAGACAGTTACCGCCCAGGGCTTGATTCTCCCAAGCTCCCCCTCCCCGCAGCTCCTTCCAGGGAGTCACCCCAGCTGGAGCAGCCTCCTCCCAGAACCCTGTGGGTGGGAAGGCCCTGATAAGACCCGTGTGAAACAACAGCCTCTGTCCTCAGGAGGGACTGGGGACTAGACCAGCAGGAACTTCCTGCAGGCTTGGGGGCAAGGAGCTCCTTGGGGAGCTGAGGGTGGGGGCAGGTGAGAGCCAGCAGGGCGACCGGTTCTGGTAGGAGGTGGGCTGTGGTAGGGGTTGGGGGGCCGGCAGGACAGGCAGGGGAGCCCCTCAGGACACAGGCCGGGGACGGGGCGGGGTGTGCTGAGTCCCTCGGGCCGCCGGCCTGATGGACGCTCCTGTTCACTTCCTGCAGACCTAGAGCCCGAACCAGAGCCCGCACGGCCCCAGACACAGTAAGTGAGCCTCCTTCCTTTGCTTTGGCGGCTGGAAAACGGGGAGAGACTGGGCGGGAGGTGTGAGAAGGGGTGGAGCTGCAGCCACGGGGGCTCAGGGCAGGCCTTGGCTAAGGACCTACTGGGCCAGAGGGAAGAGGTCAGTCCTGAAACGTGTTGCTTTTACCTTCACTGTCCCCACGAGCCTGTGGAGCAGGTCTTGCTCCACACCCTGGCTTTCCCCCTCGCCAGCTGTATGGCTGGAAGGAGTCACAGAAACACTCCAAAGTCAGGCTGTGTGTGTCAGTCGGTCAATTGTGTCCAATCCTTTGTGACCCCATGGACTGTAGCCGACCAGGCTCCTCTGTCCTTGGGGATTCTCCAGGCAAGAATACTGGAGTGGGTTGCCGTGCCCTTCTCCAGGGGATTTTTCCCTACCCAGGGATCAAACCTGGGTCTCCTGCATTGCAGGCAGATTCTTTACTGTCTGAGCCACAGGGAAGCCCCCAAAGTCCGACTGTTTGTATGCAACATAGAACAATGAAGTGTCACCCCACTGGGCTGTGGCTGGGAATTAACAGCTCTCTGGTGTCACCTGCTGCCATGGTCTTTGGCATTGCTGCTCATTCTGCTCCCTTTCCTGTGACTGCTGCTGGGGACTCTGCCCTTCTCCACCTGGGAGCCTGTCTGAGGCAGAGCAGCCTAACGGCTGGCAGCCTGGGTATCACGTCACCCTCTGGGCCAGGTCTGGCCACCGTCCTGGTGTCCGTCTCAGCCCTCCAGGTCTTGGTTTTCTTGTCTGTAAAGTGGGCCATTGCCGCCTCCATAGAAGAGTGAAGAACCGTTGGGTCAGACCCCTGGGGACATCGCGGGAACCTAATCAAGGCGGTTTTACCACGGTTCCGTCTGTGGTCTTGGCACGTTGGATGGTGCATTTGGGGTTGGGGGCCATGCAACCCAAGGGCTCTTAAGGGCTCTGCTCGTGGCTGCTGACTGCCAGGGTTTGGGGACCTGGGTGTTTAGAGAGTCCTCTTCCCTGGTGGCTCAGATGGTAAAGAATCTGCCTGAAATGCGAGAGACCTGGGTTCAATCCTGGGGTCAGGAAGACCCCCTGGAGAAGGAAATGGCTGCCCACTCCAGTATTCTTGCTTGGAGAAGCCCATGGACAGAGGAGTCTGGCGGGCTACAATCCATGGGGTCTACAGTCCGTGGGGTTGCAAAGGGTGGGACACGACTGAGCGACTTTCACTCTCACTTCTAAGGAAAGCCTCAGTGGTTGATGGCCCAGGCATCTGGGACCTGGAGTTTAAATCCTGATTGCCTGGTTTGGGAGGTGGGGACGATCTGAGCCTTGTTTTGTTTTCTTGGAGTGAGCTGAGTCTGGGGAGCTGACTCTCAGGCAGGTGTGGCCAACCTGGAGATGCAGGTTGTGGCCCAGGGCCCCTGGAGCCAAGGCCGTTTTGGATTCAAATTCAAGCCCGGGACACCTTGTTCGTGCTCCTTCGCCTGTGGGGGCGAGTGGACCGCGGGAGGATCTCTGCTGGGCCTGCCCCTGGGTAACTGATTACGGCCAGAAGCAGGGGCCAGGCTCTCCTCCCTGACTGGGGACCTGGAATGAATCAGTGCTTCCGCACCTGGCCTGGCAGTCCTGTCCTGGGTGATCTCCCAGGGGCTCTGTCCCTCCAGGGTGGGCTGGGCGGGAAGCCACCGGCAAGCTCCGTCTGGGCAGGGATACAGGCGGGTCCAGGTGGGCCCAGGGGACCGGGACACTGACGGGGGGGCTGCGGTCTCGGCTGAGCACGGGAGCGTGAATTCCAGTGGAGAGAGGGGAGGGGTCTGTGTACACAAGGAAGCTGCTGAGCGGGCACGTGTGTGTGAGTGAGAGAGAAGCGGTGTGGGCGCCCAGCCAGCCAGGGCTCCCTTCCCAGGGGTCTGGCGCTTGGCTCTCTCAGGCCACCCTCACTCCCTGGCCTCTGGGTGAGGACACGGCAGCCCGGCCGGCCCTGCCCACCTCCGCTGTGTGTCCCGGAGGCTTGGTGGCGGTGACGAGAGGGGAGGGGGTGTCTGGCCGGCGCTGGGCCCGCGCAGAGGCCTGGTCGCGGCGGCCCCGGAGCTGGTGCTGTGTCCTGTGAGACGGCCCAGCGCAGGTCGCCGGGTTCTGGGCAGGAGCCCCGCCCCCGCTTTACCCAGCGCCCGCCCTCCACCTGCTCCTGGAGTCGGCCCAGCCCCCGTGAACACCAGCTCCTGGAGCTTCCAATCCTCCCTGAGCCCTTCGCCAGCTGGGTGGCTCTGGGCTGCCTCACAGCATCCTGAGGAATGAGAGACTGGTGGGGGAAGCACTCTGTACCCACAGCGGGCTTGCTGCTGTCCGCTCCTGACCAGCCTGGATGTTCCCAGTGCCGTGGGCCGGGGGCAGAGCCACCGCACCCCTGGCTCCCGGCTGGGCCTGTTCCGCCAACAGCTGTGGTGGCCCCAGTGGTTAGAGACCCGCCGGCCAGTGGGCGAGGCGTCAGAGGCACAGGGTCCATCCCTGGGTCAGAGAGCCCCTGCGGGGGGCGTGGCAACCCACTCCGGCATTCTTGCCTGGAGAGTCCCGCGGACAGGGGCCTGGCGGGCTACAGTCCACAGGTAACAAGGAGTCAGACACGACTAAAGCGCCTTGGCAGGCCTGTGACTGAGGATCACCGTGAGGTCCCTCACTGGGGCGGACACGCACGGCCCGCGGAATGTGGACGTCACTGGGAGTGCTGAGGCTTCCAGTCCAGCCCCTTCAGTCTGCAGACGCAGACTGAGGGCGGGCCCGCCCCCAGGCCTGGGAGACTCCTCCTCCAGTCTCTGTGGCTCCCAGCTTCGCTCCCTCCCTTCCTGGTCTCCGCTCACTTACGTTCCTGCTCCTTCTCTGGATGGTGAATTTCCACTCTGGTCTCCTCTGGGAGAAGAGCCATTCCAGATTGCTTTCCTTCTCCTTGTTATCCGAGAGAAAGGGGAAAAAAAATCTTGCTTTTCTTTCTTGTTTTTTTTAAATGTATCCCAACCTAGTCACTAAGCAAACGTTGCTTTGAGAAAAACAAAACTCCCCAGTGGAGGACGTTTCACCTCTTTTCACTCATTTCCTTCATGGCTCCTGCCCTGAGGCTTGGAAATGGCCTTGGGCTCTGCCTGGCTGCCTACCCGCCCTGCGGAGACACAGGGGCTGCCTGACCCCGGAGCCGAGCCCATTAGAGTCACCGCCCACATCAGGGCCGAGCTGCTGCCTCCACGCTGGGGAGGGCGGGAGGCAGGACCGCCCCACCTTCCGCATCCCAGGCGGGAGCTGGGTGTGTGAAGTGAGGCCTGGAGTCCGGGGTTCGAGGGCCTGGGAGCTTGGTTCTGAGCTGCATGGACCTGGCTTCAAGTCTCACCTGTTACTCACCAGCTGTGTGTCACCGGGAAAGTTGTTTTCTGAAAGTTCTTTCTTAATCAGTAAAACGGGGGTGATAAATCAGTACCACGGGGATAATTCTGTGAGGTGTACATAAATCAACGTTTATTCGGTGCTGTATCCTCCTGGCATGTGTTGGCTGCTCCGGATGAATTTGCTTTTGTTCTTCTGGGGCCTGGTCTGAATGTGGCTTTAGGGGAACTCGCTGGGGTCTGCCCCCCAGGAGTCAGCAGCCCTGGGTCGGATCCATCTCCCTGACCCTGCTGCAGAGGATCATAGCTGGGCCGGCTGGGCCTGTGTCACGAGGACGCCCGAGGCTGCTAGGGGGCCCAGGTGTCCTGGTCAGGGCCGCTGGGTCCATCTTTGGCCTTGAGGCCTGAGGACTTGCGGGTCCCTTCACCTGGAGGGGGGGCGTTGCCTGTTGGAGGTGGCCAGGCTGATTGGGAAGCAGAGTTGAGGGCATTGATGCCAGTGTACTGTGCCAAGGCCCCTGGGGCAATTTCAGGGTCGTCCCCCTCGCCTCAGTCCAGGGATGAGGATGGCTTGGACTGCGTACGTCCTTCACAGTGCCCAGCAGGCTGCGGCCGCCTTCTCTCTCCGCAGCGGGCCACGCTGTCAGATGACAGCAACCGCAGCAGCAGCTGATGATAATAGTAATGATGGTGACCGTGTTCACTGCGTACCAGGCACCAAGCTAAACGCCCAGTCCCATTTGCGTCTTCCCTCTCCAGGAAGTGCCCAGTTTGTTACCCATTCACAGGTGGGGAGATCTAGGCTCAGGGAAGTTGGGCTCTGCCCCCCAGGAGTCAGACAGAACTGGGGTTGCAGATCTACTGTGCCTGTTCATTCACCAGGGCTTCTCTGAGCAGAGGCCAGCTGTTTGACCCTCACGCTACCCCCCAAGGGTGCCCTGATGACTCCGGGTCCAGGCTCAGGAGCCCAGACCTTGGTTCACGCTGGGGGATGTGGCCAGCTCCACATGGCCAAGCCTCTCTGTGTGGGTTTACTGGGGGGTAGGAACTCTGCCTCTTGTGAGAGCTGACTTGACCTCTCTGAGCTCTTGGGAGAACAGTTTTAAGCTGTCACTGGAAAGACGCATAGACCCCATCTGGGGAGCCAGGCAGAGTGGCCTCGACTCTGCCGGTGTGCTTCTGTGTGGGGCCCCTTCGCTTGAGACGGAAGCAGAGTCAGGCAGCCCCCTCCCCTCTGGCCCACGCAGGGTCTTGTGATGCTCGAGGATGGGGGTGTCTCTCTCCACCTGCAGGGCGGCTTCGTAGGGACAGGCGTTCTTCGCAGTGGGGGGTGGGGGTATTTTGTCTGCCGCTTGGTCCTCACGGTTCAGCGCGGAGCCAGTCCAGGGCCAGTGCTGAAGGCATCCCCACTGAATGAACGAGGGTTCTGATGGGCAGAGGGGCAGGTCTGCAGGGCGATTCTCAGTGTCTGTGAAAAGGAGGCAGAATCTCTGAACCAGGCTCTGGCTTGCGACTAGTGGGGCCGAGGATGGGCCAGCGGGAAGGGAGGCCTCCAGGGCAGAGGGGCTGGCCCGGCCGGTGCCGTGGGGTCAGCTGCCTCCCCGAGCGTGTCTCCTGTGCGCGATCTCATCTCCCGGTGATGCGGCCCCAAGCGGCGGGGCCACTCGCTGTGCCCGCTTTGCAGATCGGGAACTGAGGCTTAGAGCGTTGAAGCAGTTTGCCCGAGCTGTCGCGGAGCTGGTCAGTAGCAGGGCTGGAGCCTGTCTGACTGCAGAGCCATCCGTCAGTGGGAGCTCTCGGAGCCTGCCTTTCTGGTGCACTTTGAATCCCGCGCACTCACGGCTGCCGTGAGCGCCCAGCACAGGGCCCTGGCTCGCTGTTTTCCTGGATGCAGGCGCTTCCCACCGCCATCCCCACGGCCCCCCGCGGCCTTGGCATTTCCTGTTGGCTCCCGGCCTGGCTGCAGGGACTCTCAGTGGCTCCCAGGAGGTCACTGTCCTGCCCCCTCCTGGCTTATCCAGACAAGACGGACTGTGTTACCTTTGGGCGGGCATCCCCTGGGTGGGCCCAGTGGGATCCTGAGGATTTCCAGGCGGGGGGCGGGGCAGGGTGAGAGAGGGATCGAAAGATTCATGTTGGCTTTGAAGACGAGGGGCCGCGGGGCAGGGCTGCTCCAGAGGCCCGAAGGGGCAGGGTCCCCCCAGGAGCCCCCAGGAGCCGGCCCCGCCAGCACCTTGCTTCTGCCCCAGTGAAACGCTCTGTGGGTGCCTGACCTTTGCAGCTGCAAGTTAATACATCGGAATTGTGTGAAGTCACTCAGTTTGTGGTCGTTTGTCACAGCCGCAGGAGGAGACCAACGCAGCAGGCTTGGGAAGAGGGGCTTACTGTGGGTCCCCTTGTGCAGCCTCAGAGAGGTGCCCAGGAGCTCGAGCGGCCAGTGGTGGCGCTGGGTTCACAGCCGGCGGGCGGGGGGCGGGCAGGGGCTCTCTTTGCTCTTCCTCCAAAGCCCCCTGCCCACCCAGGTCAGCCCTTCAGCTCCGTCCTCCACCCCTCCAGCCTGCATCTCTGTACTGAGTGCCTGCCCATGCCAGGCACTGTGGCGACCGAGGCAGATCGTGCCTGCCCCCGGGGGGCTGATGGGCGGTGTCTGGGTGCGTTTATCAGCTCTGGAGCCAGGTAATAATGGCCTGCACGTCTTCTGCACGTATTACTCACCAGGCCCTGTTCTAAGAGACTCGCCCGCCTCCATTAGTCCGAAAGGCACTCTGGCGGGGGCTCTGTCATCCCCGTTTTATAGGCACAGAGAACACATGTCGTCAGCCTGAGGTCACGGAGCCGGGAGGAGGCAGAGCCTGGGTGGCACGCCATCGGCTTCCAGACCCTTCCAGCGCTGAGCTCTGTGCTCTCTGGTTTCGATCCCGCCCGCCCTCCACATCCCAGACCCAGGCGGTCGTTGTCTGATCTGCTTAACCTCCGGTGTGGTCTCTGAAGCGGAGGCTGGATGAGACGTGAGGACCGCTGTCAGCGAGTGGCTCGCCTCACTCAGCGTCTCCGAAGCGTGCGGTCTGTCCCGGGCGGCTCCAGGCCCCCGAGGGGCCCTGCACCGGCCAACCCGTTGCTCAGTGTTCCCTGGGATGTTTTCCTTCTCCCTTTCTTTCTCTTAATTTCTTTTTTGGTAATAGTCATGCATATTTATTATAGAAAAGTTGGAAAGTGCAGAAAGTGATATACTAAGAGCAGCCTTTAATTCCACCACTGGAACACATCCTGTCAGCTTCTTCGCCTTGTATGTGAAGTGCACACACATTTTATGGAACCATGATTTTATTGCACGTGCTGGTTCCCGGCTCACCTTTTGACCTAATTACAGAGGGTGAGCGTTTTCCCACGGGAAACTGTGTTCAGCACCCCACAAGGCTCTTGGCTTGCTAGGGGAGCTGTGTCTCTGCGGGGTGTGACCTCAGAGCGGACACCAGGGAGTGGGTGCATGCGCCCCGGAGCAGAAGGCCAGGGTCTGTGCGGTGGGACCAAGGTCGAGTGTTGAGGAGCTTCCCCGGGGGTCTTGGTGCTCACCCCCAGTGGGGGCTGTTTTATAGACACCACGTCGGGGGCCCCTCTTCCGACTTCCTGGGGCTTCTGCCCCGCTCTGCTCATTCCGTGAGGGGGTTTGAGACTGTGTGGGGGGTGGCATGGGACAGGTGGGCCCAGGACCCTTCCGTATGTGAGGGGTGGCCGGGCTGTAGCATGAAGAGGTGAGCGTGTGCAGAGACCCCGTGACTGGAGGGGTGCAGGGGAGGACGGGGAAGGGAAGTGGTGTCCTGGGTGTGTGGGAGGACTTATCCTTGCCAGACCCTCTGCCGACAGTTTTACAGGCCTTCTTCATCTACTCCTTGGAACCCTGGGAGGGAGGTATTGCTGCCCCATTTCACAGATGTGGAAACCGAGGCACAGAGAGGCGCTCGGTGCTGGACGTGTGCTATCTCACTCAGTCGTCACGGCAGGAAGCAGAGCACTTATTCACCCTGTCACGCGGCCGCTCCGGGATGTTAAGCCACTGTCCTGGTCTGCAGCCACGGGGCAGAGCCGCGGTCTCATCCCAGGGCTGTTGGCTCCGGAACGTGTGTTTCTTCCCCCTTAAGTCTGTAATTCCACAGTTCTCAACCCTGTCGGCACAGTGGAGCAGCAGGGAGCTTTAAATATACTGCTCCCTGGGCCCCTCTGGACCAATGGGACAGAATCGCAGGGCAGGGCCCTGAGTCTGCACCTCAGAGGAGCTTCCCAGGGGACTGCGGTGAGCAGCTCTGTGAGCCTTCTACCCAGGTGATTTCCAGGGGCCTCCTGGCTTTAATGTGCCACACGAACTAGAAAATGGCCAGGGCTGGAATCTGGCAGCAGGCTTCCCCCGGGCCTGCTGGTTTCTGCCTTTCTTCTGTCTCTTGGATTTCGGGACGGTGGAAGTGGTGCTGCTGGAGGGGCGTTTCTCCAGGGGGTGATGCCAAGGAGTCGGGCCACGTTGGGCAGGCCCTGCCGCCCCAGCCCTCCCCGCCGTCTGCTGCAGACTGGGTTTGCTCATGGCCTTATAAGGCTCATGTTATTTTGGTCCTTTCAGTCCCCAAAGGTGGGATTCTTTCCTCTTCATATGTTTCATAGCTTGTCCTGAAAAGGTCTTCCCTGATAGCTCAGTTGGTAAAGAATCTGCCTGCCACGCAGGAGACCCCAGTTTGATTCCTGGGTCGGGAAGATCCCTGGAGAAGGGATAGGCTACCCACTCCACATATTCTTGGGCTTCCCTTGTGACTCAGCTGGTAAAGAATCTGCCTGCAATGCAGGAGACCTGGGTTCGACCCCTGGGTTGGAAAGATCCCCTGGAGAAGGGAACGGCTGCCCCCTCCAGTATTCTGGCCTGGAGAGAGTAAGGCATCAGGAATACTCTTGTGTGTGTGGGGGGCTAGGTGCGTGTGTGTGCCCAGCCAGCCAGGATCCTCAGATCATACTGGTCTCGGGGGTCTTCTCCCTGACAACTCACCCTGCGTAGCCTCTGGGTAGGGACCCCGGGAATCTGCTGAGCATCGGGGCTGGGGGCACTGTCATCCTTGGAGTGGGGCTTCCTGGCTTTGAAATAGGCTGGGAGGGACTTCCCTGATGGTGCAGTGGGTAAGACTCTACGCTCCGAATGCAGGGACCTGGGTTCCCTCCCTGGGCAGGGAGCTAGAGCCCCATGCCACAGCTAAAGATCTCGAATGCCCTGTGCCCCAACTAAAACCCAGTGCAGCCAGATAGATTTTAAAAATAATAAATAAATCAACAAAATAGGCTGGGGGGATGGGGGCATCCGTCATCACTGAGAGTCCCTCGAGTGAAGGGGCTGACGGAATGGGGCGACCAGGACAAAGCAGGTCCCAGCGGTCTCAGGACACTCACCCCCCTCGTCCCGGGCTTGTCCCTGGAGTCAGAGGCGGCGGGCTCAGAAGGCCCCTTGAGCTCAGTGGTGGCCTCCTCAGTCTGAACGCCGCTGGGAGACCGCTCCTATCCTTCCGCCACCTCTTTGCCGCCCCCCCCCCCCCCGCCTCGGGCTCTTCTCGGCCTCACCGAGTAAGACGTGTCATCTTAGTGGCTGGCCTTTCTGCACCTGCAAGCTGAGAGGCATTAGACGCGCAGGAAGCTCAGATAAGGGCGAGACAATTGGCCTCTTATGGCTTTTTTATGGCTCTTTCATTATCTGAAACCTTTGGGGAGGCCCCAGGAGGAGTGTTTGCCCTCAGGGAGAATTAGATTTTCCTGCCAGACAGCGGCTGGGAGGGGCTGGCCCTGGGTGGGCGCAGGGTGGGTGGGGTATGGCCCTGGCAGGCAGCCAGAAGGGCCAGGGCAGGCGGAAGCCCCCTCTCATTTCCTTTCATGCCCACTGCTTCCCTCGCCTGGGGGGTCTCTTCCCTCCCCCTGCCTGGGGTCAAGGAGGACGAGACTTTGCAGGTAAATGGCAGATCTGGCGCTTGCTGGTCAGGTGATCTGGGGCAAGGTAATTGCCTATTCTGAACCTCACTTTTCTCATCTGTAAGATGGTCATAATAGGACACGTGCTTGTCCTCAAGCATTCTGCAGAGCCCTGGGTGCAGAGGAGATACCCCAACGTGCAGAGCATGAGGGGTGGTGGTCTGTAGCGAGGCCTGCGAAGTCCTGTCCACCTACGGGCACCAGCCTCTTCCCTCCTTAGGGGCTCCTGGTCTCTCTGCTTCCCTCGGCCGTGGGGACAGTCAGGGTGGGCGTGAAGGTGACTGTTGGACCCCCGCTTCCCCACCCAGGAAGCCAGGACCAGTGCCCTGACAGCTGCTCAACAGAAGCCCAAGCCCAGACCAGCATCTCTAGTTGGGCCAGTGGCTTAGACCTACGCTGTCCTGTTTGGGGGCCACTAATCACATGTAGCTATTTAAATTACTTAAAATGAAATAAAATGAAAAAGTAATTTCACTATGTTTTGGTAATGTGAAAACAGGGACTCATGTTTTCAACCCCACCGTGGCTTTTAGTATGTCATAAAATATTTCCAGGTCATTCTAAAGTTGTCTGACTTCACACCCAATACCCACATCTGTTCTCTATGTCACCTTTCGGAATTACCCGGGGCCTTCTCCCGTGCCCCCTAGTGGGGAGGCCTCGCTGCCGGGTGTCACGGTTTCCCAGGACAGAGCCTTGAGCTTGTGTCTCTGACTCTGTCTATGCTGAGCACTCTTTCTCTCTCTCCTTCTGAAAACATGGATGGGAGAGGAGTCAAGCGAGGTTCCGTGGCCTTGTGGCACAGTGAACCTGCTGTCGGTGAAGGTCTGAATGCAGATTCCCTCCTTCCACATGGTCTGGTGGGAAGAACGCAGACCCTGCAGGCAGACAGTCCAGGCTGCAGGTTCCAGCTCCCTTGGATGAGCCGAGTGACTTTGGGTAGAGTCATCAAGACTTTGAGAGGGTCAGTTTTCCCATCTTAGAGTGAGGACCACGCTGCCTGCCTCACATGCATTCCTGTGAAACGAAAGGTGCGAATATGGGTAAAGCCCCGCAAGCAGCACCTAGCGTGAAGCTTCCAAGAGTCACGCATCGTCATGGTTGCCAGCTCAGAGCAAACTTTTTAAAAAGTTCTTATTTTGTATTGGGGTATAGCCAGTTAACAATGTGATAGTTTCAGGAGAACAGGGAAGGGACTCAGTCATACACGTATCCATTCTCCCCGAAACCCCTCCCATCCAGGCTGCCACAGAACATTGAGCAGAGCTCCTCGTGCTATACAGGAGGACCTTGCTGGTTATCCATATTAAATGCAGCAGTGTGTACAGGCCCATCCCAAACTCCCTAAGTATCCCTTCCCCTCACCCTTCCCGCTGGCAAACCTAAGTTCGTTCTCTAAGTCTGTGAGTCTATTTCATGCTGACTTCAGCTGGAATGTTTGGTTCCATCTGAGCTTATCCGAGTGGCTGGACGCGGTGCTTTGAGACGTCTCCTGGTTAAGAAGGTGGTGACCTAGGATGTTGCTAGCGACCAGGGCTCAGGTGGCTCCCTCCAGACCAGCTCTGTCCCATCTTGACCTTGACTTCCCGCTGACAGAAAGCGTTACCCCAGGACTGAAACGTGTCCCTCAGCCCCGGGGTGACTCTGCTCACTTCTGGAGCAAAACTGGAGTTGAGATGCTTCTCCAATAGTGCCAGAGCTTAGGCCTGCGTCATCCTGTTTGGGGGCTGCCAGCCACATGTGGCTGCTTAAAGTTACCTAAAGAGAAATAGGATGAACAATTAAGTTCCTTAGCCACACGAGTTCCACCAGCCGCCTTCCACATGCTCCGTAGCCACAAGTGGCTCCCTGGACAGCAGAGATGTGGTATGTTCCCGCCGTCACAGCCGCCTTTGCTCTGTTACTTGAGACGCAGTCCTGAGGGCCCAACTTTGGGACCCAGCAAGCTGTCTTCACCATCCGGCTCTGCCACTCACGGGTCCTGTGATCCTGGGCGGGTTCCTCTGCCGTCCCCTGCAGAGCAGGAAGGATGCTAGGATCTGCCCGAGAGTCACTGGGGAGGCGAGGCCAAGGGCCAGCTCGCAGGAGGGGTCCTCCCCTCTCCCTCCTCCTCCCCTCCCCTCCCCTCCCCCCTCCTTCTCCCCTCTCCCCCCTACCTTCTGGGTGGCAGATGTGGCTTTTTTTGGGGGGGGGGGCATGGGCTTTATTTTATTATTAAAAAGTATTTATTTTATTTACTTTTGGCTGTGTCGGGTCCTAACTGTGGCCCACAGGCTGTTTTTTTGCGGCACAGGCCTCTCTAGTTGGGGTGTGCCGGCTCAGTGGGGGTGGCCCGTGGGCTTAGTAGCTCCTGGGCATGAGGGATCTTAGTTCCCCAACCCGGGGTCAACCTGTGTCCCCTGTACCGGAAGGTGGATGCTTAATCCACTGAACCACCAGGGAAGTCCCCTGAGCTTGGGCTTTTAAAAAAAACCCAAACAAACCCTCTCCACCTTGGGATCGTTTTAGATTTACAGAGACGTTGTAAAGGCAGGAGACAGAGCTGCATGCACCCCCGCACTGTTTCCCCATCGCTGGCAGCTGGCACGACCACAGGGAATTTGTCAAAACCAAGAAATCAGCGTCAGTACGTCACCACTCCCTGAACTTCTCACTTTATCTGAATTTCACCCGTTTTTCTGCCTATGCTCCTTTTCTTGTCCCGCGACCCCACGCGGGACTCACGTGGCCTTCAGGCTCCCGTGACCCCATGTGGGATTCACATGGCGTTCAGGCTCCCGCAACCCCACGCGGGACTCACGTGGCCTTCAGGCTCCCGCGACCCCACGCGGGACTCACGTGACGTTCAGGCTCCCGCGACCCCACGCGGGACTCACGTGGTGTTCAGGCTCCCGCGACTCCACGCGGGACTCACGTGGCCTTCAGGCGTTATTCACCCTGCTCTGCTCTGCCTACGCTCCTTTTCTGTCCCAGGACCCCGTGTGGGACTCACGGGACCTTCAGTCACCATTTACCCTGCTCTGTGAGTTTCTGTTTCTTCACGATCTAGAGAGTGTTGAGGTGTAATGGGCAGGTATTTATAGAAAGGTCCCCCAGTCTGGGCTTGTTTGGTGTTTTTCACAATTCGCTTGGGGCCAGAGCCCCACAGGGCTGAGCGCCCTCTCGAGTCATATCTGGGGACACGAGGCCTGTGTGGTGTCACTGGGGATGCTCACTTGACTACTTGGTTATGGTGGAGTCTGCTTTTTCCCCACTGCGTTCTCTTTGCTTCTCAGCTCTGGTCTAGACCATCCTCAAGTGTCTGTGGGGATGAAGCCCTGCTTTCTGTGTGCCGTCTTTTGAAACTTTGCAGGTTCTTGTCATTCAGATGCAGCCCTCCCCACCAATCATAGCCTCCGTTTTGTATGCAGAGACTGGGGACACGGAGATTCCACCCCCCCTCCATCTGCCCTGGACGAGGAGAGTCAGGGTGCCCTGGCCAGGAATGCATGTCAGTCAATCCTTGTCAGTTATCATGATGAATACATTTGACCTTTATGCTCTTGTAAAGCAGCAGGCCGGCTTTGCAATGCCTTCTAAAGGTGAGGACGCCAGGAGGGGAAGGGGCTCGTCCGTGCCGACCCAGCCGTGGCCTCCCCAGCCCTTCTGACTCCCGGCCTTGGGGGTGAGTGGCCCCGTCACCTGGTGAGGAGCTGCCCAAGGCTTCGAGGAGCCAGCTGTCCCACCCTCCTGGCTCACGGCTCCGTTTCTTGGCCCGCAGGAGGCCGGCTGCCGTGAGCAATGGGGACGCCGTGGACGCAGCTTTCTCTGAGGCCCAGGGCTCCAGCTGGAGGCGGAAGAGTTCCCGTCGCAGTAAGTCCCCCTCCCCACCCTGCCCCCCAGGTCTCAGCCCCAGGAGGGTGACGCCAGGAGAGCCCCCCTTCTCTAGGCTGAGGGAGCTGATGTGTGCTCAGCTCCCGGAGGGGCTGTCCTTGCTACATGGGCTTGGTGGTGGCTCCGAGGCAGACCGGCCACTGCCCACCCTTGAGACTTGCCGCTTTTGCCACCCTGGAGCTGTGGTCTGGGAGTAATCACACATCCAGCTGTTCATCTGTCCCCCACACCCCCCAAAGTTCCTACAGGTCGGTCTGGGTGGTGGTTGTTCCCTGGTGCCCAAGACAAGGGGGTCCCTCTGGCAGCAGTACCAGACACACGGGTGGGCGCTTACTGTGCAGAGGGCGGCTGCCAGGAGGGGGTGGGAGCTGAGAGAGCCCACGAGGCCCGAGGCAGAGCACAGAGGAGCAGGCATCAGGGCCAGAGTGTCCAGGCTGAGGGCGAGGGGACGCCTGTCACCGGGGAAGCAGTGAGTCTTGGTGTGGTGGAGGGGAGGGTCTAGGGGTGAGCAGGGCCCGGTGAGGCTGCCATCTCCCCAGGTCCTCCCAGGGTGCGTGGGGGAGGCCTTGGAGGCCCTGCTTTCCCGAAGGTGCTGTCCGGCCATGTCTGCAATTCAGTCGCATCACTGATGCTCTGGGAGAAGGTAGTGGGCTGGATGCTGTCCGGGGGAGGCAGGTGACGGCTGGAGCCAGGGACCTGGAGAGAGGTGGGCAGGTCAGAGGGCCACTTGAGAGGCAGAATCTGTGTTGGTGGGAGAGGGTGGTAAGGGTCCTACAGGGCTTTGGAGGCCCTGCGACCACAGGAGGCAACACAGTAGGGAGGAACTTCGGAGTCCATCTGGTCCTCTGTTCCTGGAAGGCCTGTGGGGGGAGGACAGGTCCCCCGCAGGGCTAGGGGCTGGTTTTCCAAAACCTCTCTCTGCAGGGCTGCATGTCCCTAAAGAGGGCACAGACTGGGCACACAATTTTAGGGGGCAAGTCCTCTGTAAATGTTCTGTTTCGGGAGCTCCTAACATGGTAGGGTGTGTGCTCTGCCCTGCTCATAGTCCACCCAGCAAAGTGTTAAGGGAATAGCATGCTCATTTGCTGATTTTTTTTTAACCAGTCAGGACCCCACTGGCTGAGTTTTGGGGGACTGTCCTTAACGCCACTCTCCAAATCCCATCATCCCTGCCCTCTGCCGTCACGAGTAGTCAGGGTGGCTGCCTCGCGCCCCGCCCCCCCCCCCCACCTCTGGGCACCAGGTGACTCCTTGGGGCAGTCCTGGGGGCCTGGGCGGCTTAAGAGGCTTCCGAGGCCGGGCCGGTGCTGCGTCGCTTCAGGCTCTCTGCAGGTGCCATCAGCCAGGTGCGCAGGCCTGCGGAAGCAGGCGGGGCTTCCGCGGCCTTTGGGAGGGCTCCTTGGAGGGCTGGGGGCGGGAAGAGGCAGCTGTCCCAGTCTTCCGAGAGCAGTGGCCGGCGGGGACTCCCCAGGGGCCGGGCTGCAGGCTGCTGGCCCGTCCGGGCCGCGGGGACGCGGGCGGGCGGAGCGAGCTGCCGGCTGGTGCAGTCCTGATGTCAGTCTGGCGGCCGCCTCCCGCTGGGCGCCACAACCTCATTCGTGCTCCCTCCCTGTCCTTCTCTCGCAGTCGAGCGGTTTACTTTCCCCGCCCTGGAAGAAGATGTGATTTACGACGACGTCCCCTGCGAGAATCTGGACGCCCAGCAGCCCGGTAAAGCCTCTTCTTTCTGGGCAGAGTGGGGGACGGAGGGGGGAGGCGGGGCCTGGCGAGGGTCTCCTTGTGCACTTCCTGCCCGGCCCCACCCGGCGCATGGCCCCTCCTCCCTGCTGTTAAAAACCGCTGCAGTCAAACCCGGAGAGTGGGAGAAGGCTGCGAGCTGGCCGGCTGGGGCGGGGCTAGGGCTGCATGGGCGGGGTTAGGGCTTCGGGGACCGGGTTGGGGCTTCATGGGCGGGGCTAGGGCCGCATGGGGCGGGGCGGGGCTAGGGAGCGTGGGAGACGGCTGAGAGCTGGCCGGGTTGGGGCGGGGCTAGGGCCGCATGGGGCGGGGCTAGGGCCGCATGGGGCGGGGCTAGGGCTGCGTGGGCCGGCGTTAGGGCTCCATGGGGCGGTGTTAGGGCTTCAAGGGGCGGGGTTAGGGCTTCAAAGGACGGGGTTAGGGCTTCATGGGGCGGGGTTAGGGCTTCTAGGGGCGGGGTTAGGGTCCGTGGGGGAAGGGTTAGGGCTTCAAGGGGCGGGGTTAGGGCTCCCTGGGTGCGGTATAGAGCTTCCAGGGGAATATTGGGGCTTCAAGGGGTGGGGTTTGGGCTTCTCTGGCAGGGGGTTGCTGGTCTGTGGATCCCCGACTGTGTCCGATTCTTTTCTAAGTCGCGTCGGACTCTTTTGCGACCCTTATGGACTGTAGCCCGTCAGGCTCTTCTGTCCAGGAGATTTTCTAGGCAAGAGCACTGGAGCGGGTTGCCTTCCTTCTCCAGGGGATCTTTCAGACCCAGGGATTGAACCAGGCAGATTCTTTACCGCTAAGCCACTGGGTTCTGTGGATCTCCAGGCAAGTCATTAACTTCTCTGGGCATCCTTTCCTCCTGAAAATGGGTTAATAGTTCAGACATCCCAGGGCTGTTGGGAATGACAGCTTGTTAAAGCTGAATGCAGCAGAGAAAGCCTGGGAAAGCCTGGGCCTGCCTCTGGAGACAGGCCCCTGGTGGGCTGGGAAGGTGGGGAGATTGTGGCCACAGAGGGTGGACAGGGCAGAGGAGGGTCAGTCCTCTGGCCCAGGCCCACATGCTCACCTGGCTTGAGGGAGGACCACCCAGGGAGGAGGGGTGTTTAACATCCATTCACCGTAAGAGCCATCTTTGCTTGAACACGCCAGTGGCTCTTCATGGTTTGTCTCATGTAATTTGGTTTGAAACTTTGACTTAGGCTGTGTGTGTGTGTGTGTGTGTGTGTGTGTGTGCGCGCGCGTGCGCGCGCGCGCTCAGTCACTCTTTGAGACCTTATGAACTGTAAACTGCCAGGCTCCTCTGTCTGTGAAATTTTCCAGGCAAGAATACTGGAGGGAGTTGCTATTTCTTACTCCAGGGGATCTTCCTGACTTAGGAATCGAACACACATCTCTTGCATATCCTTCATTGGCAGGTGGATTCTTTACCACTGCACCACCTGGCAAGCCCCTTGGCTTAGGGGATTACTTCCTTATTCTTCAGAGGAGGAAGCTATAGAGGAGGGCTGGGATTTGAACCTGGGTCATTCTGACTCCAAGTCCAGTGCTCTGTCCCTTCGCTCCAAAGGATTAGGGTGGCATTTTATGGCAGATGAAGCACAGTTGTTCCCCCTGCTCAACCAACCTGAGAGATTGGTTGGGTAGGGCCTATGGCTCCAGTTGACAGTCACATCAGAGAGGTTAAACCACCAGCCCCAGATCTCACAGCCAGAATTCGAATAGACATCTGTTTGATCTGCTTTTTGCATGACATGATTCTGCCTGTCTTCAGGGGCTCCCCATCTCAAGCCCCTGCATTTGAGGAGCTCCCAGTCTGACAGGGGCAACCATTACCATGCTGGGGCGGCATATGGTCCAACAGGAGAGCCGCACAGACAAGAAGACAAGGCCCAGGGGTCCCCGGAGGCACACTCCTGACACCCATCCCAGGACCCGGAAGGCTGGGCTTGTGATCCACGCATCCATTCAGCAAGCCCATCCCTGGAGGAGCCTGGAACCCTTTCTGCCTGTAGCTGTCTTCAGTCTGGAAGAGTGGGAACGGG
This sequence comes from Alces alces, assembly GCA_015832495.2. NCBI lineage: Eukaryota > Metazoa > Chordata > Mammalia > Artiodactyla > Cervidae > Alces > Alces alces. The sequence continues at coordinate 1,089,726 of JADEYB020000016.1, forward strand.
TGGCTATATGAACGTCCCAGAGCCGGGAGATCTGAGTGGCCTGAGGCCATTATTTGGCCCCTTTGGGCTGTTCTCCCACCTGAATCCCATCGAGCCGGTGATTGCTTGGTCACAGTCTTCACTGGGCACCCCTGTGTGGGGATATGGCATGTCCTGCAGTTTACTCTGAGATGGGCAGGTGGCTGAGAGCCAGCTCCAGGCCTGCAGACTGAGGACCAGGGTCCCTGCCCTGGGACACCTGCTCTCTCTCGAGGCTGTGGCCGGCCCTCAGCAGGTGCACGCCACAGGAAACGCTCTTGTTGTGAGCGTCATACCTGCCAAGGCCCAGCGCTGACCTGTGTGGCCTGTGGGTTTGCTCAGTGGGCCCTCCACGGGGAGGGTGTCCACTGAGGTGCAGACCACACAGGCCAGTGGACACACAGCCCTGGGTTCTTACCTGGGTGCTGCCATTGACTTGGGCACAGGGTTCTGTGCTCTGGGCATCGACTTCTTCATGTGAAATCAGGATATCATCCTGACCGTGTAGGGCTTTGGGGAGGGTTGCACCACAGAACTTCTTAACCTCTCTGGTCTCATTGGATGCATCCTTAAGACCAGGCAGTACTAGCTTCCTCCTTGGGTTGTAGTAAGGATGCCATGAGGGGCTTGATGTAGAGCCCTGAGCAGGTGGTGGTCAGTGCTTTGAAACAGAGGCTGTGATCTTGAGCGTTAGTGAAGCCCGAGGCGTCAGCCAGGGCTGGAGGTGGGGAAGCAGACCTCTGTGAGGCCCCTGAAGACTCAGGAATTTGGTGCCTCTGTCTCCTCAGGAGACAGTGTTTCTCAATGAGCCTGGGGATTGTGAGCATGGCCTCTGTGGAAGGCAGCGCGGTAGGTGGATGGAGCCCCCTTCCCGCTCACTGCCTGACTTTGGGCTCTGTTGGCCTCATTTATCTGATAGGATGAGGTGGTAGTTTCCAGCCCCAAGGACCTCTGGGAGAACCTGGCATGTAGGTGGCATGTGGGTGGTTGTAGGTGGCCGGGGCCAGAAGCAAGGGGAAGTGGATGCCATGTGGTTCTTGCTTCAGGGTGCCCCAAGAACCGAGCTCTGCCCCTTGGCTCCTGGGTCATGGGGCCTCTGCTGCGGTGATGGGAAAGTCACCCCAGGAAAGGTCACAGCCTGGTCTCCAGCCGCTCGACTCCCTGGAGACATTGGTCACTATTGTCTTTTGCTGAAAAAATAACCGTGCTCCCTCCTGATCCTGGGACCAGAGCCTCCAGCTAAGCCCCGTGTGTCTGTTCTGCTCTTTGGCTGACAGTCTCTCCACACCCCTCACCCCCAGCCTCCCTGTGTAGGGAGGTGGAGGCTTGGGGTTAGTGCAGAGACACTCAAGCCCACCCAGGGCCCCCATGAGAAAGGACCAGCTGCTCTTTGCTGAGTGCCTGCCGCATACCAGGCTCTTGGCTAAGGGCTTTTCATCCCTGTTTTTTATTTCCTTCACCTTTCAGCTTATTATTATTCCCCATTTTGCAGAGACAGCTCTGAAAACCAAAGTTCTCAGCTCTTCAGTATGTGCAGTTTCTGAGCAGATTTTTTTTTTTTTTTAATTTTAACCCCCCACCCCCAAAAAAAAAAATTTAAAACCCATCCTAGTGCCATTTCCTCTGAGCTGACAGCAAGCATTTTCACCTCCGTGCAGTTTTGGGAGTCTGGTCTCACTTTTGTGAGGCCTGCGTCCAGGTAACAGCCCAGGACGTGAACTCCCATCAGTGAAGTGGAGGCTAGGCTGGGACCCTGGGTTCTGGGCCCAGGAAAGTGGATTTCCTTTCTTGGAAGCAGCGTCTCAAACCCGAGTTTACGGGGACCACAGCAGGCCCCGCCCTGATGGCGCCCATACCTCCAGGCCAAAGGACTCCCAGGTTCCCCGTTTCCTGGGGAAGAAGCGGGAACACTCCTGGATGCTGGGCCAGGCGCGCCCCCTACTGGACCGTCCTGGAGCCTCACGGGGAACTCAGATCTGGGACCGAGTCCTGCAATGCTTCAGAACATCTTCACTGCCCGTGTCCCCCCAAGGGTGCGGAGGCCAGAGCTGGGGGCCCGAGTCAGAACTGGGTCCCCGGTCTTCCCTTTTCCACTAAAAAATGCCAAAGAGGCCCAGAATGAGCACTGAGATCCTGGAAAAGTGATGCCAGTAGGGGGAAGAAATTTGTTTTTTAAACTTTCATTTTCTCTTGGAGCATAGTTGATTAACAGTGTTGTGTTAGTTTCAGGTGTGAAGCAAAGTGATTCAGTTAAACATGCATGTGTATCTGTTCTTTTCCACTTTCTTTTCCCATTTAGGTTATTAAAAAAGTGTTGAGCAGAGTTCTCTGTGCTATAGGGCTTCCCAGGTGACTCAGCGGTAAAGAATCTGCCTGCAACACAGGAGATGCAGGTTTGATCGCTGGGTTGGGAAGCTCCCCTGGAGAAGGAGAAGGCTACCCACTCCAGTTTTCTTGCCTGGGAAACCCCATGGACAGAGGAGCCTGGCAGGTTACAGTCCGTGGGGTCTCAGAGCCGGACAGGACTTAGGGATGGAGCACACACGTCTCTGCCGTAGCCCGTGTTGCTTATCTGTTTTAAACACAGCCGCGCGTGCATGTTCCAGACTCCCAGTCTGTCTCCCCCACCAGGAGGACGTTGTTGGGCCTGTTGTCTGCCGGGCGCATTTCTTGTGCTTTTCTGCATTTTTCACGTCCTCCTCACTCTGCGGGTGGATGTCATGTTCTCCTTGCCCCACGCTTATGGACCAGGAAGCACAGCTGGAGGTCCACCCTGACCCCACCCTCCCCACCTGCCCCCGCCCCCGAGCTCAGAAACTGGGTCTGCTGGGCTTGGCCGCAGGATCTCCGCTCACCAGCCCCGTCTCTTGGCCAGCAGAGGCGGAGAGGAACCAGCCCTACGAGGATGCGCGCCAGGACAGGGCGCCCCGGGAGCCGGAGGACCTAGGCTGGAGTTCCAGCGAGTTCGAGAGCTACAGCGAGGACTCGGGCGAGGAGGCCAAGCCAGAGGCAGAGCCCACCAAGCATCGAGTGTCCTTCCAGCCCAAGGTGAAGGGAGGGGGCATCTGTCACCCCAGCCCCGGGCCCCCGAGAACCGGGCGGTGCGGGCCAGGGCTGAGACTCGTGGCTCAGCCTCAGTGACTCCCAGGAGTGTGGTGAGAGAGGAAGCAGGGGCCCTGGTGTCCTGAGACGGGAAACGACCCCCCCGGTGCTGGTTGGCCACGGCGCGCCCCGTACCGAGAATGGGCGTGGCTAGCGCCCTGCGCCGGCGCCGCCCAGCTCCGCTGTGCCTGCGGCGCCCCGGCATCTGAGAAGGATGCTCAAGTAGTCAGATCCGGCTTTAGAACCCTCCTCCTCACGGGCTCGGGCAGGCTCACTGATGGCTGAGAGCTGGCACGTGCACTAATGGTGAAGTCCAGTCTGCCGACGCGGGAGACGCGGGAGACGCGGGAGACGCGGGAGACGCGGGAGACGCGGGCTCCACCCCTGGGTCGGGAAGATCCCCTGGAGCGGGGCGTGGCGACCCGCTCCAGTGTTCCTGCCTGGAGAATCGCAGGGACAGAGGAGCCGGGCAGGCTATGGTCCATGGGGTCACAAAGAGTTGGACACGACTGAAGTGACTTAGCACACATGTGGATCAATCCAACTCTGCTTCTCAGATCAGTCCTAGACCCCACAGCCCTCTGCCCTGGGGAGGTGACCAAGCGGGCTCAGACAGAGCCGCCAGAGGGCTTCTTTTCCAAAGCCTTTCAAAGTGCCATCCATGCATTGGTAGCTTCTGGTGTTTCTGCCTGGAACGTAGTTCATTCTGTTGACTTCACGGAAGAAGCCACGGAAGCCAAGAGGACGGACTGTCTGGCCCCTCCTCTCCTGTGACAGCCTTGCCCGTCCTATTTGTTCTGGCTGTTCGGTCCCTAGGTCACGTCTGACTCTGTGTGACCCCGTGGACTGGCTGTAGCCTGCCAGGCTCCTCTGTTCTGTAGAAGCCACCAAAAGGCAGACGCTATCCATGCTGAGATTTGGGATTTAATGGGAGCTGCTTCTTTGAGACAGGCCTGCCCGACCGGAGGAGACTGGGTCCCTCTCAGGTTCTTTTTTGGAAAGACCGAGGCAGGCAAGTGAGCCGAGGTGTCAGTGAGCCTTGCCCACAGGGAGGGCAGGGAGCAGGCAGGGGCCTCAGGCCTGGGCTGGATTATGGGGGGTGTCCAACTCCACCCCTTTCTCAGTTTGGGGGTCCCCTGGTGGGGAGGGGTGCAGGCCAGAGCAGAACCCACACCTAGGAGTCTTCAGACAGACCTACTGAGATGAGGAAGGCACCCCAGTCCTCGGGAAGACAGGGCCTGAGCAGGTGCCCCCTGAGCCCCAGCCTCCTCTTGGCTGGTCCCCACGGCAGGGCCACAGAAAGCAGCCTTGACCTCTTGCTAACCAAAAAGTTAAGCATCTCTGACACCTCTTAGGGTGCGGATGGGGGTCTCAGGGGGCAGGAAGACCCAACCCAGGCTCAGGGAAACCTTGTGGCCTAGGAGGGGATACCAAGTACGAAACGGTTTGTCAAAAAGGAAGAAAAACAGGCCTTTCTGTGAACCTGAGCCTGTGTTCCTATGGCCTGCCCAAAGCAGGTGGGATTTGATGGGCCTGATCACAGGAGGCTTCCAAGAGAGGCGGCAGGAGTCGGAGGAGATGGAGGTCCCTGGTGGGAGGAACAGCCCAGATGAGAGCCGGGGAACAGGCCCCTTCCTGCTTCCGCCCTTGCAAGACTGTGAAGCCACCGCTCCCCCAGGGGAGCCTCTTGAGAGGAGGGTGGGCCCTGTGTGCCCAGCGTGGCTCTGGAGAGTGTGGGCAGCTGGGACTCCAGGCCTGGGCCAGCCCTTGTCCCCAGCCCCTGGCTGTCCCTCCAAGTCCCCCGTGGCCGCGTTCCTGGCCCCTTGCCTTCTTGCTGGGGGCCGAGAGGGAAGCGCCAGGCCCTCTCCGGGCAGGAGGTGGGGGATGTGGAGTTTGGCCTCTCCCGTGGGCATTGGGATCACGGGGGCAGACGCTGGGGCCTCACTCCCAGCTCCAGGGCTGGATGGGGCCTGGCCACCTGCTTTTGAACAGCCCTGGGGCCCCAGGCGCCCTGGGGAACGCTGGGAGAGCCCTCAGCTTGGCCCGGCCGCAGGCGGGTCCTGGCGGCCGCAGGCGGGTCCTGGCGGCCGCCCGCGGACCCGCGTCCCACGCAGCCTCAAGCTCTTCCTCGGCGGACAGACGGCGTGGCGGCGGCCTTGGAATTTCTCACCGCGAGGACTTCTTCCCTGGCCGCGGGCCCGGCCCACCTGCTCCCCTGAGGATGGTGGAGGGCTTTTCCTCTGACAGCCGCCTCTGCCTGGGAGCCCCCCGCCCCGAGCCCCTCCTGAGCTGCGGGGGCGCGCCTGCCCCCCGGCCTCGCATTGCCGCCGCGGCACGGCTCCGGGGCCCCCTCTGCTTGCCAGCGTGCTGTGCGCTCCGGGGCCGCGGACAGCAGGGCCGGGCAGTGTCGGGTCCTGTCCTCGGAGACTGACGGGCCCAGCGCCCCGTGCAGCTGTGAAAGAACCAGGGGAGCCCCTCCTGCAGGGGTCTGGCCAGGCCAACCCTCGGCGGGCGGACTTTTGCCAAAGAGAATGACAGGGTCTGCAGACGGACCCCTCAGAAGCCCCTGACCCAGACCTAACTGGAAGCCTGGTCCAGGTTCGCGAGGGCCACGGTCAGTGAGAGGTGCCTTTTCCAGCTGTGAAATGAGCTGTGCTGAACGTTTTCCTAACTGTGGCTTCTTCATAATTAAGGTGACCGTGGTCTGGCTGTCAGAGGCCTGGGCAGTAGAGCCAGCTGGGACCTGAGCTGGTGGACTCCGATCTGGCCGTTGCAGTTGGCCTCGTCCTTCTGACCCTCAGGGTCAGAGAGGCGGAGGCCCAGGGCCTTCATGACTGTATCACATCAATCTTTTTTACAGATGAAACAGGACTCCAGTTTTTTGGGAGGCTGAGTAACTCTCAGGATTTTCCCTGTCCCGCTACTTCTTTGCATATCAGTAGCGAACCTTTGCCTAGTATGGTACAGCTTACGGAGCAGTTTCATTTATTGTTCCTGAGACCTCAGAGTGGTTGGTATCATTTGCTTCAAGGGTCTCATTAAAAAAAAAAGAGTCTCATTTTGTTAGGATCAGAGAACCTAAGCGACAGAAGCTCAGAGAGATTAAAGGATGTGGTGAAGGCCACGCAGCCCATAAGTGGTAGAACCCCAAATCAACATCACATCAGGTTGGGAAGAAAATACTGTGTCCATTCATCCATCCATCCATCCATCCATCCATCTGTCCATCCATCCGTCCAGCCAACTGTCCATCCGTTCAACAAATATTGGGCACTTAGTATTTGAAAGACAGTCCAATAATACTAGCTTCCGTTTTTTGAACACTGGATAAGCTCTAGGTTCTGTCTGCTTTGCTTGTTTAACCTTCTTAGTGATACTATGAGGTGGTTACTATGGCCACCTTACCTGTGAGGAAGCTGTCACTCAGAGAGGTAAAGAGACTTCGCAGCTGGTCAGCGGGGAGCAGAGATTTGAAAGCAGCCTCCCTGCCTCTGAGTTCATGCTTCTGACCCCTCTGCTTGTCTGCTTCCTACAAGTAGTTCCAGTCTTATCTTCTCTGCACTTGGCCAAATGCTACCCTTGCTCCTGAGGTTCATGCATTTGAGTGGCTGTCTGTCTGTGCATCTCTCTGTCCATCTCCCCAGATGGTACGAAGCCAGTCAGCCCCGTCCTTCCATCCAGTCGCCCGCCTCTCCCTCCCCGAGCTGTTCCTCCCTCTGTCCGTCCACCCCTCCTCCAAGTGACGGGCTCCGGCCAGTTGGTCCTAGCTCATTAGAACCCGAGAACCAAACGTGCGCATCCCTTCCCAACCTCACGCTCAGTGGCGTCACATCAGCAGCCTGAAACTGTCCGCGGCGAGCATGCCGCACCACGGAAATGCGGCAGACCAGGGTGCTTCCCCCGCAGAACCACTGGCTGGCTGTTCACCAGCGTAGCGCTGCTTCCGTCCACTCACTGACTCACCCACCTTTTTATTCATTTATGGCTGTCGGCTCGTCCCTCTCCCCATTTGCCCAGCTGTAGAATCATCCAACTGAATGTATCCACGCGCTCTCGCATCCATCCGTTTATCTGTCCATCCATTCGTCCGTGGGCCTGTTCATTTACCATCTGTCTGTTGCCCACCCAGCCAGCCACCCCTCTCTGCACGCACCCATCCAGCCACCTACCACCCTTCCATCTCAGAAACTCACCAAGAACTTCCTCTGTCAGGAGCCCCACGCTGGGCCCCCAGGATGGGGAGATAACGGAGACACAGCCCTTGTCCTCTGAGCGCTGGGAAGGGGCCTGGGCTGTTCCCCTCCCCCCTGCCCCCAGCTCCTGAGCCCCGGCCCCCAGCTGGCTGGCGTGTCGGGCTGCGTGCTGCTGGAGCTGACCCCAGGCAGCAGGTCCCCAGGCCCCATCCTGCTGCCCCGAGCGGTCCCTCCTCTGCCTCACCCGAGTCTCCTTTCTCCTCTGTCGCTGTGTCTGGTCTGCTGCCCGCCCTGCCCCTCACCTGCTCCTTCTGCTTGGCTGCCCGGGGCTCCAGCTTTCTCCAGACCTGACTAGGCTAAAGGAGAGATGCGTCAGGACTAAGAGAGACATCCTGGCTCTAAGAGTTGGGGGGAGAGACATGCAGGAGCTGAAGCACAAGTGCGATTGTAAGGTACCGTCTGCCTGTCCCTCCTGGTCCCGGGGCGCCCGGGGCCTTTCCTGCTGCTTCGGGGGCCGTGGGGAGGGGGGTGCCTCGAGCCCCGGGCCCTGTTGGCGCCTCGCACCTGTGGCCTTGGCTGACGCCGCTGGCTGGCTTGCTCCTGTCCACGTCCTCACCTTTCTTTCTCCCCACCCTTCAGCGACCCCTTATCCGTCTATGGGAATTCCTGGGTGGGCTCTCAAACTTCAGGGCCCTCAGAATCCCCTGGGTGCTTTGAAAAACACACATTCCTGAGCTCCACCTGCAAAGAGCCTGATTCTGCCAATCCGGGCCAAGGCCCGGGAATCTGCAAACAGGATGACTCTGGCTAGGTGGGTCTGGGTTACACCTTAAAAGTGTGACTGTTGTTGATGCTTAACATTCCTCCTGCTCTGAGCCATTCAGAGAGCTCCGGGGTTAGGAGGCCAGAGCGAGAAGCCTCAGCGCTGCTCCTTAGCTGGGACTCCTGCTTCAGCCTAAGGGTGATGCTGCTGACGGCCGTGGACCTCCTCACTGCACCTACTGTGCGCCGTGGGCTCTGCGGACCTGGATCTGAGCCCCAGGTCCGCCCCTGCTCGCTGTGTGGTCCTGGGCGGCCTCTTGGCCTCTCTGAGTTTCGGTTTCCTTGCCCGTGAGATGGTGGCAGAAACAGTACCAGCCCTGGGGGGCGTGAGCTCAGACCAGTCCCGTGCCCAGCGCCGTGCTGGGCTCCACCCCAGAGCTCAGCGTGCTGGCTGATGTTACGTGTGCGTCTGGCCGTTTTCTCCCCCGGCGCCCGGGGGGCCGCCATCCTGCCACTGTTGTTAGCGTTAGTGAGGCTGGTGAGTGGCTGGTGCTCACAGCAGCGGTCAGCAGCTGAGCCGGGACTCGAGCCTGGGTCTGTAGGAGTCAGAGCCCGCTCGCCCTCCGTCCTGCGGCCTAGCGCAATCCTCAGAACCGGAGGTGTCTCTGGAGAAGTGGGAGAGGCGCTTTTAAGGTTTGCAGGTCCCTTACTCAGAGCCCCTCTGAGAGCCTGTGCTGGGGGCGGGGGCAGGTGTGACTTCTCAGGGAGCCTCAGCCCAGTGGTGGCAGAGAGCATGTGGAGGGTGGTGTGCGGCCTGGGTGCTCTCCTGGCCTGACCCCCGAGTCGGCCCCGGGCCGGCCCGTCCTCAGCGCCGTGTGATGGTGGAGGGTGGTGTGCGGCCTGGGTGCTCTCCCGGCCTGACCCCCGAGTCGGCCCCGGGCCGGCCCGTCCTCAGCGCCGTGCGATGGTGGAGGTGGCAGGGTGACCCAGCGATGCCTCTTGCGTGTAGGCCTGTTGCTCTATTTTTGCCCAGGAAGGGCTTCTGATGGTTCCCCCAAAGACCACTTTGGGTGTTTCTAGGGCAGCCCCCCAGTTCCTGTCCTAGGACAGAGACCTCCATCTGGGAGTCATGACCCCCCCAGAGGAGGATGGGCATCTCTGTGCAGTTTCTGGGGTCAGCGTCTGTCTCTCTCATTAGATTCTCACAGGCACGTATGGTACCCCCACTAGTCTCTCCAAAAGGCCGAGAATTGCTGCTCTAGAATCGAACCATTTAGATGCAGGGAGCGGCCCGGGAACTTCCCTTCCCTCCCCAGCCCCACGCCAGCCCCCACTGGCTGTTGGTTATGTCCAGACAGTCGCCTTGTTCTGAAAGGTTACCGTCCTGCCTGCAGCCTCAGCATCCACTGGGTGTTCAGCAAGCCTTCCTGGCCCCTGCCGTGGGGACCGGGAGGTGGCATGGAGGACGCGAGAGCAGAGAGCAGGGGCCCCCAGATGAGCGCTCCCTGCTATCAGCAGAGAGCTTCAGGGAGGAGGGGTTTCCCAGAGCTACACTGTCCACTGTGGTGGCCACGTGCCTCTTCACGCTTAAGTTAATTAAAATTAAACTTCACCGGGACTTGCGGTCCTCCGTCGCACCAGCCAGCTCTGGTGCCCCGTGGTGACGTGTGGCTGGCAGCCGCCTTGCTGGGCAGCGCGGTTGCCTTGCAGAAACTTCCAGCACTGGCCGCGCGCTGGGGAAGCGGCCTCGCTGGGGGGGCGAGGTGGCCGGGCTGAGGGGACCATAGCTCTCTGTGCCGGTGAGGCTGCCACCCCCGTCCTGGGCGTGTGCCCGCCCGGGGAAGCTGCGCCCAGCCTCCCCGGTTCCCAGGCAGAGGCTCGGAAGAAGCCTGGCTGTCTGGGTGGGGTGGGGGGGTGCCCCAGTGGGATGGAGGGAGCCCCTGCGGTCGTCGTTGGCTGTGAAGGGAGCCTGGGGACTTGTGTTGCCCGTTTACTGTCGGCGTGCTCACCCGCACCCTGTCCGTTCAGTCTCAGGCCCTGGCGGGGCTTAAGGGGGAAACTGAGGCTCGGGGAGGTTGAGTGTCTCGTGCAGGGTCGGGCGGCCGGGGGGCGGCGGGGCTGGAACTTGAGCCAGGCCGAGGACTCCAGGCCTCGAGGCTTTTTGCCATGTCGCACCGTGTCCTTAACTGGACCCCAAGGGAGAAATCTGGGTGAGGAAATCCTTTGCCCTGAGAGGGTGACCCCAGGGAGGCCCCCACGACGTGAGCCCCTTCCCTGGAGGCCTTGGGGTGGCCCCGCCCTTGGCCTCGGCTGCCAGCACCCGGGGGGGTGCCGCTCTGGGCTCCCCACATGTGTAGCCCGGCCTGGTGGCCCTGGGTGGTGGTGGGTGTCCCCAGGCCCGCCCCGCGTCCCTGACGAGCCCCTCTGCCTCTGCCCAGATGACGCAGCTCATGAAGGCGGCCAGGAGCGGGACGAAGGATGGGCTGGAGAAGACGCGGCTTGCCGTCATGCGCAAAGTGTCCTTTCTGCACAGGAGGGATGTCCTGGGTGAGGCACCAGGGGCAGGCGGGGCCGGGGGGCGGGCGGGGCGAGGTTGCCGGGTAGGGCGCCTCTGATGGGGGGGGGCCTGGGCCTGGTCCCCACAGGCGCCAGCTTGTTTCCCAGGCTCCGGCAGGCGGGCCCTGTCTCTCCTGGGGACCGTGGGCCTCTCCCTTCAGCATCCCTGCCCTGGACCTCCTGCCTCTCACACTCACCTGGCCTCATCATTGCTTTTTTTTTTTTCAATATTTATTATCTGGCTCAGCTGGGTCTTAGTTGCAGCACGAGGGATCCTCGTTGACTCCTGTGAGGTCTTCCTCTCAGCGAGCTGGACCTCTTTTCAGTTGCAGCTCCTGGGAGCTCTAGTTGGGGCTTGCAGGATCTAGTTCCCTGCCCAGGGACCGAACCCTGGCCCCCGGCCTGGGGAGCACAACGTCTTAACCGCTGAGCCACCAGGGAAGTCCCTCCCGGCCTCATCTTTGAATGTGCCTTTGTCCATTCACCCCTCTAAACCCACTAAGTGCCCTGCTCCCTGCTGAGTTGCCTCCAGGAGCGCCTGGTACACTGCGGGAGGCGGGTTGTCAACAGGAAGTGACCAGCTGCCCGGCGGGGTACCATGGCGGGAGCCTGGGGGAAGTGAGTCTGGAACGTGGGAATGAAAGATCGGGGCTGAGAGCAGAGGAGAAGGGGACCCAGGTCCCTCGGGCAGGGCACGGGGGGGACGGGCGCTCCTGGCCGAGGAGCCGCCGGAGGTGGGGAGGACGAGACGGTCAGGAAGTCAGCGTTCGTGGAGCCACTGTTGGGATGCCAGGCGCTCTGCTAAGAGCTTTACAGCGTCTCATTCAATCCTTATAAGCACCAAACTGGTGCAGAGGGCTGTCCTGTTCCCACCTGGACGTGAGGGGACAGACACAGAGTGGGTGAGGGTCTTGCCGGGGGACACACAGGCGTGGAGGGGATGGGAGAGGCTTCCTCTGGCTGCAGTGAGGCCGGGGGTGAGGGCTCAGGGCCCGGTGAGCCCAGGCGTCCACGCCAAGGAAGACGGTGAGGCCCCGCACCCTCCTGGAATCTGTGTACGTGGGCCTCTCTGTGGCTTGGCTTCCTCGTCTGTACGTTGGGGCTGATCGGGCCTGTGTGTCGGGGGGCCTTGGGGGGATGACCAAGCGGTACGTGGGAAGAACGCAGTACAGCTGCCCGCCCTGAGCGGCAGGCCTTCTTCCCGGCGGAGCCCCAGCAAGCAGGCGTTTGGTGCTGGGACAGCGTCTCGGTGACCTGGCTACCGCCCTGGCGCCACGGCCTCCTGGCCTCACCTGGTCCTTCCCCTCATCTGTGAAAACGGGCTTAATCCCGCCACGGCATGTGCTGCAGGAGGCCCCGGCCCCGATCAGGGAGGGAACTCTGGGCCGGGCTGGAGCCGGGACGGGGCGGGCAGGCTGGCTGGCCGGAACGGTCCCTGGTCACCCTCCCCATCCCGGGGCCCTCCCCACCCCGCCTGCGAGCCCGGAGCCTTTCCTAAAGTGACCCTCCCACCAGAGGCGTTATTAATAGCCAGGGCCGGCTCAAATCACCGGCCAAGAATGTTCCCCCGGGGCGCGTGGGGGAAGAGGAAGCCGCGGGCTGGGCGGCCTGGCTGGGTGCGGGGCCGGGCCCAGGGGGCCATGTGGGCCGGGCAGGGGGCCCTCCCCCGCGCCCACCCCCCCACGGCCGGACGCGGCCCGTCGTCCTCCTCCTCCTCCTCCGTCTCCTGCTCAGGTAAGGCCCGCCAGCCTGTCCCTGCCCCGCCCTGGGCACCTTTCCTCCTGCTTCCCCGGCGCCGCCTCCTGCCGCCCCGGCTGCTGACTCGGCTCCCAGGGCCGCAGGCCGCGGGGCCCCTTGTCCCCGGGCCCTTGTCCGCCACTCGTGGGCCCGCGCTCTGCCTGACTCTGCCTCTCCGCCTGAACCTCTGTCTGCCTGGCTCTGCCCTTTAAGAGCTGCCCTAACTTGCGTCCTCGTCCCCTGCTGGACTCCAGCTGAGCCTTTTCCCTTTTAGATCTCTTTTTTTGTGGTGGGGGGAGATGACAACGCAGAGCCAAACAGCTTGTTCTCAGGGCTTGCATTCTTCCCTCTTTTCAGCGTCCAGAAGAAAACTATTTTTAGTGCCTGGTGATGGGGACATGGGCGGCCTGGCCTTTGGCAGGCAGAGGCGGGCGGCTCTGAGCAGGGTGGGTCCTGAGAGCTGAGCCCCTGTGGCCTTCTCCCCCCTCGCTCCATCGGCCCTCACCTCTTTGTCCAGGCGGGCATCCCCCAGGGGATGTGAGGAGGGCCGTCACCCTCCGAGCCGCTCCGAGGAGCTGCTCTTCCCAGGACGCTGGTCTGCGGGGGGGGGCGCGGCTCCGGCTCCTGGAGTCTGAGCAGGTGCGTCCTTCTCGCCCGGCACGCGTCACCAGCCCAGCTCCCTTTCCAGGTGACTCGGAGGAGGAGGACATGGGGCTTCTGGAGGTCAGCGTTTCGGACATCAAACCCCCAGCCCCGGAGCTGGGCCCCATGCCGGATGGCCTGACCCCGCAGCAGGTCTGTGGGGGCATGGGTGTCCCCGGGGGGTGGGACAGCGGGTCCCAGCCTGCTGCCTGGGACCGCGCCCGTCTGGGTCTGAAAGGGGAGGCGACGGTCAGTGGCAGAGCCCAGCTGGGAAGGGGCCTCCTGGGACCCCACTTGACCCGCCGCACAGGCTGGCCACACTGGACCCTGTGGGTTGGCGCTGCTGTGCCGGGTGGGGCGGGGCTGCCCCTGGTACCCTCGCCGCCCAGCCCCGAGACCACCAGAGCGGCTCCTGCAAAAGGACGAAGGTGTCTGAAGAAAAGGCCTGCAGTCCAGAGAGGGCTGGGCAGCATCGAGCCCACCCAGCTCGGAGGGGACCCTGGGGGCGCCTGGCCCTCCGTCTGCCCACCTGTCATCAGTTCAGACCCCAGAGTCACTGCGGGTTTCCCAGGAGCCTGGCTCTTGGGTGTGTCTTCCTCCTCCTGGAGGGTCACATCGAGATCGGTGCACCTGTGCCCTGGGACCCTGTGGCAGAGCCATGACTGAGGCCCTCCCCATGGCTGGTTTTCCCCTCCCCGAGGCTGGGGGGTGACCCCTACCTCCCTCTGGTCACGAGGACTCTGAGCAAGACGCATCGGGGCGGCAAACGCATTGAGTGATTGGCTGGTTTGGCGTTGGCAGGACATCCTGACTTCGCACCCCTTTTGAAAATGAGAGATTCGGCCACACCTCTCGCCTGTCTGCCTCCTTCCTTCCTTCTTTCTCCTACTGGGGCCCTGGCAGCATCGGGGTGGTGGCCCCCAGCCTCATCCCCTGTGCAGTGAGTCACCATCACCATCAGAGCTCAGAGCCGGGCGGGACCCCAGCCTGCCCGCTCAGAAGCCGGGCTTCCCCTTTCTGGCGTCGGCCGGGTCGGGAGCCTCTTGCACTTCTTGGAGCAGCGATGTTGGTTGCTCCAGGCCAGTGGCTCTCGGTGGAGGTGATTTCGCCTCCCAGGGGATGTTTGGCCGCGTCCGGTGATGCTTTGGTGCTCACACCTGGGGGTGGGGCCCCTGGAGTCTACTGGAGAGAGGCCAGGGGTACTGCTGGCCGCCTGTGGGGCACAGGACCGCCCCCCACGTCAGCAGGCAGAGGCCGAGGGCTGCTCTGGGCACCCCTGGGGAGCGGGAGTCCTGGACAGAGCATCTGTTCGCAGGGCAGCTTGAAGGGCGGCGGCTGGCTCGTCAGACAGCCCGGGGGGCACAGTCAGGCCCAGGCCAGGCACGGCGGTGGGAAGAGAGGCATAGGATGCCCCAGCCCGGGGAGGGAGGAGGCTGATGGTGGTCCGGGGCACCTGCACCGCCGCGCTCAGGACGGCGCGGGGGCGTGGTGGGGATCGGTCACCCTCCCGGCCCCGGGCCAAGACACCGCTCACCTATGACACCTTTCATAGGCCCTGTCCCAGCTTTGCTGCACAATGGGGTCACGCAGGAGGCTTTAAAAAGCCCAGCTAGCCAGGTGGCACCCCAGAGCAATTCAGTGTCTGGGGTGGAAGCCACGTGACTCCAGTGTGCAGCAAAGGCCCCACCCCTGTGTGGTGCTGTGTCACGTGAGGGTGTCCTGAGTGGGCACTGGTTGGGCTGCCCCTGGGGGAGGCACTGGTTTGGGCTGAGAGATGGGGGGAGAGGGGAAGGGAAGGGCTGGGATGTTTAGCCTGAAGCAGAGTCCACTTGAGCGGGTGGGAGGACACCCTCAGGACTGTCTCCTGGGAGAGGGATTGGTTAAGGATTGGATCTGTAAGTGGCGGGAGGTGAGATTTCAGTTCTAAGAAGAAGCTCTGTACAAGGGTGGTCCAGAGATGGAGGAGGCCTCCCGTCCCGTGGAGGAGCGAGGTGGCTCCCCATCCCTGGATGGGTGTGCACAGGCCGGGCAGGACCCTGCAGTCCCTGCGTCCCCGGACCTCATGCTGCCATCTGGGGAGCACGGGCATCTGTCTGGGGTGGGCCAGGGCTCTGGGAGGTGGTGCCAGCCTGCCAGAATCCAGTGGTCCACGAGTGGCTCTGGGAGAGACGACTTCCTGCTGCTCCGCTGGCTGTGACGCCTCTCCCTGTGTCCGGGTGCCCCGCCCACGGCTGGTGCTCGCCCGCGCTCCGTTGGCATCGTTGGCACGGGTGCTGACTGTGCTCTCTGCCTGAGCAGGTGGTCCGGAGGCACATCCTCGGCTCCATTGTCCAGAGCGAGGGCAGCTACGTGGACTCTCTGAAGCGGGTCCTCCAGGTACGACTCCAGGGGCTTCAGGAGCCCCTTAAGGGGTGTGTTACAAGGAGTGTTTGGGGGCTGTGGGCATTTTTCAAGGGAAGGCACCAAAAGCCAGTGTTTCTATGGGGACAGCAGGACCTCCGAATGGGGGACACTGCGAATTTCAGGTGCCTCAGTGTACGGGATGACTGGGTTTTCTGAAATGGCGTTGGGGTTCAGTGAAGTGAGATCTGTCCCGTGGGCCTGAGAGCGAAAACCGAAGGGCACTCTGTCGTGTCTGACTCTCTGTGACCCCGTGGACTGCAGCCCTCCGGGCGCCTCTGTCCATGGGATCCTCCAGGCAGGAACACTGGGTGGCCATGCCCTCCTCCAGGGGATCGCCCTGATCCAGAGCTCTCACTCAGGTCTCCTGCACTGCAGGCAGATTCTCTACCATCTGAGCCCCCAGGCCTGGACCTGAGACTGTGGTCCCTCTGGTGCCCTGAATAGATCCTGCTTCCTCATCCCTCTGGGGTCCCTGGGGCGGGGCCACAGCTCCCGTTGTCTCAGAGCTCCTGGGGTGGGGTGTCGGGCTCACCCCCTCCCTTGCCATCAGAATGCCCAGGGACTGCTGAGCAGAGCCTTGCATGACCAAGGTGCGCCGGCCTGGTCTGTTTGGTTTACATTCCCCAACAGTGGCTGTTCGGGGATGCTGTGGGCTGTCTCTAAGGACCCCGCGGAGGGGCATTGCTGGGGTGGGAGAATGCCCGGAACACTCCTGCTTCCCCTGCCGAGTCTGGGTCCACAGTGGAGGGGCCCAGACCCCGGGCAGGTGGAGACAGGGTACCCCGTGTTGCTGACAAAGCCGGCTGGAGACCGTGGCCCTCGGTCTCGCTCTGACGTTCTTGCCACTGCTCCGTCGGGCAGACTGGCTCAGTTGTGGGCAGCCCCTGGGGCCCGCCTCCATGGCGCCCCGTGCAGGCAGCGTCTCCCCCAAACCCAGCTTCCCACCGAAGTCGCGGGGTGGGCTGTGGACGGGCGGAAGGCTCAGGAGTGTTCCGCTCGCGGAGACCCGTCCAGGCCGGGTGAGGAGCGCGGGCCGAGCGCTCCCGGCGGCAGGAAGGTCCGCGGAGTTCTGCTCGGCCGCGCCCCGGGGTCCCTGAGGGCAGTGGGGGGCGGGCCTTGGGGCGCTCACCCGCCTGCCCGCCCCTGGCCGCAGGATTACCGCACCCCCCTGATGGAGATGGAGCCCAAGGCGCTGAGCGCGCGCAAGTGCCGGGCGGTGTTCTTCCGCGTGAAGGAGATCCTGCACTGCCACTCCATGTTCCAGATCGCCCTGTCGTCCCGCGTGGCTGAGTGGGACTCCACCGAGAAGATCGGCGACCTCTTCGTGGCTTCGGTAGGTGTCGCCAAGCCCCCCCGGCCCGTCGCGGCGCGCACCGAGGCCCTCACGGGCCGTCTTTCAGGCCAGCCTCCTGCCTCCCTGCTCCTGGTGTCCACGCCAGCGGGGTCCGAGGGCGGCAGCGCCCGAGTCGGCCGGCTCACTGCTCGCCCCCAGGAGGCTGGCCGCTGTGGGCAGCCACCTAGCCCATCTCAAGTCTCCCGCGGAGCGCTCACACCGGGCAGGGCCCGGCCCTGGAGGACCCCGAGGGGCGTCAGGGCAGGCCCGCTGGGTCGTGCGCCCGGAGATCTGCCTGTTTCCAGCGCCCCCTGCAAACTCGCTCGCTCTCTGGGCTCAGCTCCCCATCTGTGGAAGAAGGGGATTGTAGGTTTCTGAAACGGAGGTCTGTGGGCCCCAGAGAGATGCCTGGGGTGAGAGAGGGTCGGGCTGGCAGAGCCCGCGCTGATGTCTTTTAGGCAATTGGGTTTGAGCCCAGCGCCCTGGTCGGTGTGTCCGCGGGCTCGGCCGGGAGCGCCGTCCTCGGTGGCGGGGCGCGGGGGTGGGGGTGCGTGGAGCACAGGCCCGCCGCCCCCTCTGCCCGCAGCCCAGCTCCCGGGCACCGCCGCCTGCCCCTGTGACCTGGGGTCTGCGCCTCTCTGCGCCCTGTCCGCAGGCCTCACTGGGCGACAGGTTTCCTGACCTCCAGGCTAGCCGAGAGCCCCCGGGAGGGGAGGGCTGTGGCCTGCGGGGAGGGTGGGGGTGCCGCCTGCCCGCCCCCTCGCCTGGATGTGACCCTCTGGGCGGCATCCCTGCCCGTTCCAGTTCTCCAAGTCCATGGTGCTAGACGTGTACAGTGACTACGTGAACAACTTCACCAACGCCATGTCCATCATCAAGAAGGCTTGTCTCACCAAGCCCGCCTTCCTCGAGTTCCTCAAGGTGGGCCTGTGGGCGGTCTGGGGCCCCTCCCAACGGAGCCCCAGCTGTGGCGGGGGGCAGGAAGGCTTCTCAGGAGGGGGGGCCGCTGCCCACCGTTTCTCTGGTCCAGACACCTCTCTTCTTTCCTCTGGGGCATCCCCAGTCCCCTGGGAGAAAATGAGCCTCTGCTCCTCGCCCCCTAAGGGGGTGATCGAGAATTAGAGGGTTCATACGCCACTTGGGATCTGGAGCTATGACAAGAAGAAGGGGAGCCGTGACATCTTGCTGATAGGGGCTGGGCTTGGGTGGGTCTTCAGGTGGGCCTCGGCACTGTGGGGTCACGTGGAGTAGCCGTGGGGCCTCGTCCCCACCCCCCTCTCCCTAGAGCACGGTCATAATTCAGACGGAGACCCTGCCCAGCAGAGGGCACAGGTGGGCCAGGACCCCCAGCCCTAGAAGACAAACCCACAGTCCAGATCCCGGAGGGTCGGGGCTTTCTCAACGGGGTCCCATCTGACGCGGGTCCTGGGCGGATGGTGGGGTTGAAACAGAGGGAGACAGGAGAGTGTGTTCCGGGTACCAGGGTGGTGGGCAAAGGTCAGAGGCAAGTCCAGCTGGATCCTGGGGGCACGGGGTGCCTGGGAGAGAGGCGCAGAGCGGCTGAGTTCAGTTTGGGTAGATCTGGGCCTCAGGCCCAGGGCCTGGGATGTCATAGTGCAGGCTTCGCGTGGACGCAGATGGAAGCAGAGGCCGGTGGGGACGTCCCTGGGTTGCAGGGGCCAAGGTGTCAAGGTGGCAGGTGTGTGGGTGGCATGGTGGAGACAGAAGGGAGACCCAGGACAGTGAGAAGCCCCGTGCCCACCCCTGGCCCGGGCCCATTCACCTTACTTTATGTGGAGGGAAAGGTGGTCTCAGCTCCTTCCAGAGGCCTGACTTGTTGAACAAACGGCTGAAGGTCCTAGTTATTACGCTTTTAGCCCAGAGACCTTAACGTGGTTCTCCAGGCCCCCGAGGCTGCGGGGCTGTGCAGGGGGCCCCGGTGGAGGCAGGGACCCCTGGCTGCGGACCCAGGGGCCTCCCTCGCTCTTCCCTCGGGCCCGAGGCTGGCCAGCGTCCTGGGGAGAGGAGCCTGGGTCTGCATGCTGTGCCCGGGAGCTGGGCCCCCGCGTGGGGCGCGCAGTGAGTGACGCCGCCTCCCCCAACAGAGACGCCAGGTTTGCAGCCCCGACCGCGTCACGCTCTATGGACTGATGGTGAAGCCCATCCAGAGGTTCCCGCAGTTCATCCTCCTGCTGCAGGTACCGCAGCGGGTTCTGGCAGCCGCCGGGGCGGGTGCGTGCCTGGAGGGGTCGGGGTGGGAGGCCTGGCTCTGTCCCGTCACCCACAGCCCTCGCGTAGGCCGTGCAGGGTGGGCAGGGTCTCGGCCCCCAGCCCCGCTTTCCTCGCCCCCGGGGTGGAGCCCATTCAGTGCGACCACGTCCTTTCCCTCCACCGGTGGGAACCCGGTGACGGGTGCGGACAGGCGCCCACGGCGGTGGGGGGCACGTGGAGCCCCAGTGCCCTCGGGGCCCCGGGCAGGAGGTGAGCCCCCGAGGGCCCCAGCAGCGTCTTTCCCCGTCAGCAGTGGGTGTCGTCTCCGCACTCTCTCTCCGCCACTGGGGCCGGGCTGGGTCCCTGTCCGGCTGGGTCTCCGCGGGGACCATAGAGGCTGAGGGTCTGCTGGGGTGGGGGTCTCAGTCCTGGCTCCCCCCGGGCCCCACAGGACATGCTGAAGAACACGCCCAGGGGCCACCCGGACAGACTGTCGCTTCAGCTGGCCCTCACGGAGCTGGAGACGCTGGCTGAGAAGCTTAATGAGCAGAAGCGGCTGGCCGACCAGGTGGCCGAGATCCAGCAGCTGACCAAGAGCATCAGCGACCGCAGCAGCCTCAACAAGGTGGGTGCGGCCCCCGCCCGCCGCCCGCCGCCCGCCTCTCAGCGCCTCCGGGTGGCCGACAGGGGTGGCTCCTTGCTCCTCTGGGGTCTGCAGACCTTACCTTGAGGATAAGTCTTTGTTTCTCCCCTAACATTTATTTATTTATTTTGACAGTGCTGGCTCTTTGTTTTCCTGTGGGCTTTCTCTGGTTGCGGCGTGGAGGCTTCTCTTGTTTCGGGGCACGGGCTCTCGGGGGCGTGGGCTCAGTTGCCCTGTGGCCTGTGGGGTCTTCCCAGACTGGGGGTCGAACCTGTGTCCCATGCATCGGCAGGCGGCTTCTTAGCCCCTGGACCTCCAGGGAAGTCCCGAGGAGCAGTCTTGACTAGACTCCCTCCTGGCCACCCTGACATTAGTTTACCACTCAGGCATTGTTAGGATAAAAGCTGATTTTATTTACCTGTAGAATTGCCAGTAAAGACGCCAGAAATGATAGCCTAGTTTTATGTTTAAACCACTGGGCTGTGGAGGCAGAGTCTGGGTGTGAATCCGGATTTTGCCACTGGTGTTTACTGTGGGGACTCACACAACTCTCTGAACCTCAGTTGCTGCCTCTGAAACCTTCTGAAAGGAGTTGGACAGCGCCTGACCCTCGGGGCTTCTGCAAGGCCAAGGAGAACACTGGCAAAGTGGCAGTTAGTGCACCTTAATGCACCTTAATGCAAGGTGGCCGTTGTCATTAGTAGCGTTACGTTTTAAGAAAGAAAGACCAAAAAAAAAAAAAAATCCATGCCATATTTTGAGATTGCAACTTAGAAACATTCTAGCGAAAAAAATCTTAACTTTCAGATGAGTCTATTAGAGAACCCTGTTTTTTAAACTATTATTTATCTATTTTATTTTTGGCTTCAATGGGTATTCTTTGCTTTTTTGTGTATTTTTTTTTTTTTAATTTGCAGCGAGCAGGGCCAGCTCTTTGTTGTGGTGCACGGGCTCTCATTGCGGGGGCTTCTCTTGTGGGGCACAGGCTCTGGGCTCTTGGACTTCAGCAGAGACAGCTCACAGGCTCAGTGGTTGCGGCTCGTGGGCCTAGAACGTGGCGCTCAGCAGTTGTGGTGCCCAGGCTCAGGTGCTCCCAGGTGTGTGGAGTCTTCCTGGACCAGGGGTTGAACCTGTGTCCACTGTGTCGGTAGGTGGATTCTGGGAGGTCCCTAGAGAACCTTGTTTGTAAAACACAGAGAGAATCAGTCACCTCCTGGAGTCACCCGCCGGGGAACTTTAGCCCTGTGTCTCCTTGGCGGCTTGTGGCACACACATCTTGCAGCTGCACCCACATCTGGGGGGTCCCCCACCCCGGGCTCCTCCCCCTGTCACTCAGTAGAGGGTGGGTTTGGCCCTGATGGTTTGCGGGGAGGTGACCACACCCCAGGGCACTTGGCAAGAACAAGAGTTGTTCTCTGGGGAAGGGACATCGAGTAGGGTCACAGGAACGTGTTCAGATCATCCGGGGGAGAAACTGGGAGCCTCCTGGCTCTGTGCCCCCAAAAGCAGAACTAAGGCCGGTGACTAAGTTCAGTGGGATTTCAGCCACAGGGGAAGAGCTTTCTGATGTTTGCCGAGCGTCACCATGAGAACCGCGGCCCTCACCACATGGCCCGCGCTTCATAGCCTGTGATGGTCTCTGACCTGTCCTGCAAGCCCGTGGAGCAGGGCCAGGACAAGGTGTTCTAAGCTTCGGGGTCCTGCATCTGAAGACGGCCCCACCTCAGGCCAAATTCAGGCTGCACAAGTGTACTCAGGCCCACACAGGACTTTTAAGAAGATGAAATTGGTTGCCAGCATTTAGAAATGGAGAAGTGTCCCACAAAATTTAGACTCGTTCATCTTCTCGAAGGGTTGGAAGAGCTGGCATCCTGGCCCACCTTCTCACGTGGGGCTGGTCACCTAAGTAGCAGGTGCCCGCACCCCTCAGCCCCCATCCGGGTCTTTCCCCACCTGCTGGCAGCTGGGTTTGCTCCACCCGTTCCAGGAGGATAGAGCCGGGAGGAAAAGATAGGGCAGGAGAGGAGCCCCCTCCCAGGGGTGCCTTGTCCAGGGTTGCCCGGGTGGGCCCCCGGGGTGGGGGCGTCCCTCCTCCCCACCTCCGGGCGGGGCTCCCCCAGCCTCCTAATTCGGAACGCCTCTCAGGCACGCGACTTCGGCCCAGTCACAGCCGCCGTGCTGGCGTCCGAGGGTCTTTATGCTCGAGAAGCGTCTTCTTCTGTCTCCTGCTTGCGCTCCGCTTCTGTGACCGTGAGGGCTCCTCTTGCTTCGGCACACACACCTGTGCAGTCACCTGGGGGAATCTCTTTACACCTAGGCTCGAGAAAGAGCTGTGTTCCCCTCTCCTCTGGCCACCGGGGGACACCCAGGCCGCAGGAGCAGTGGCCTCTGGCTGGAGGTCGGGGAGACCCGTCTGGTGTTGGGAGATGGACTGGCAGCCCGGGCCCGAGTTCCCCATCGTCAGGTGGCCGTGCTGGATGCGTTCGGGGTGGTTGCGGTGGCTGCACACCGCGCCCTCCCTGGCCAGGGGAGCGGGCCCCCGGCGTGGTCTCGGCCGCTCTGAGCCAGCGCTGTCCCCTCGCCGCCCGCCCCCCAGAGAGAAGTGGAAACGAAACCGGGCGTGCCCGGAGCGGAACCGTGCCGGCTGTTTCACAATGTGCCCGCTCAGGACCTGGCTGCAGGGGCTGTTTGTGCAATATCCGAGCGTTCTTTTGTCTTTTTTTTAAATCTGCTTAAGTGGCAGGAGGGTGGTTGCCAGTAGGCAGGGGACTTTCCTGTCCCCCGTTCCGGGTCACGGCACACGTGGCTGTCTTTTCTGGGGCCTGCTATCCTCAGGGTCCCCGCTGCGTTTTCACAAGCCGGTGGTCAGCTGGGTGGTGGAAGTTGTGAGGTGGGGGAGCTCAGCTTTTGCAGTCATGGGGGGACCCCTGGGGGACCCTGAGGTTTTCTTTGTGTGCGTGTGTTGGGGGCCACGGGCCTTTCCCTGACTCCTCTCACCCCTAGCCTGGAGCTGGCGGGTGTGCGGCCAGCCGCCTCGCGCTGGAGACAGTGCGTGTGGCCCGGCTCCAGCCTGCCCTGCTGCTCAGCCAGCAGGGGGTCTCAGCAGGCAGCTTTGCCATGGGGGTCTCTGTCCCCTCACCTGGGAATGGGGGGCCTTGGGACCCTCGAGCTGGTGAAAGGAGACGTGGGCTCTCTAGTGGCGCGTGGAGCTGCTCAGGGTTCCGTGCTGCTTGGACAGACATGGTTCTTCAGAGGATGGCAGGGTGTTCTCTCCGGGAGAGGTTTTGGGGTGATCCGCCCTTTTCCTTGCGAGGATGGGGAGGACGGGGGTGACTGTTATGAGAATGTGCTTGGCTTTGGGAATGAACTTGGTTGAACACTCTTCTTTCTCCGCAAAGTTCCTTCTTAGCAAAGATGTGTTTTCCGTGGGTCCCTGGCTCTGATGCCGGTCCCGTGCGGCTGCTGTCAGCCTGGGGTGGGCACACACCTGCCCGGAGGCGTGAAGGTCTTCAGCCTGGTCAGCGTGGTCCGAGGGCTGCCTTGCTGACCAGCAGAGCCCTCCCAGCCCCGCATGAGGCCTTCCCTAGGGTCTGGGGCCGACACAGGTCAACAGGTCAGGGTGAGGAGCGGGACCTGCCTTCGGGCCAGGAGTCTGCCTGCTTGAGGCCGCGTGAGCCGTGGGGACAGGGGCCATCTGCGGGATGTCCCACCACGGGGCCGGCTCCCTAGGGCCAGCACTCAGGGGGCCCTGCATTTGGGTTAATGCTCTGCCATCGTTGTCTTGAAGTTCTTAATAATTCTGAGTGAGCCCCGTCTGGGGCTCTGTAGGTCGTGTAGCCGGTCACGCGTTTTCCTGGCGACCTGAGCTTTGGTGCCGTCACCCACGGGACAGCCGAGGAGGCCGAGGTGTGGGCAGGCGGCCCGGCACCGGCCAGAGGGCTCCACGGCGTGCCTTGGGGCCAGGGCGTGGCTCTGTGCCCCGGAGCCTTGCTGCCGGCAGGGACGGAGGGGGCTGGCGGTCAGTGCCTCTGGTCCCCAGGGGTGGAGGACGTGGCCCCGCCTCACCCCCGCCTCTCCCAGTCGCAGTCCCCTTTGGGCGTGGAAGGACCATCCTGGGCATTTGGCGCAGTGATGTCTGCGGACCAGCCCATGAGCGATGCTGGCGTTGACCTTGCCCTGTCTCCTGTCCTAGCTTCTGACCTCGGGCCAGCGGCAGCTGCTCTTGTGTGAGACGCTGACGGAGACCGTGTACGGTGACCGCGGGCAGCTGATCAAGTCCAAGGAGCGCCGGGTCTTCCTGCTCAACGACATGCTGGTCTGTGCCAACATCAACTTCAAGTAAGCGGGCCTGGCCATCACCCCCCACCCTGGGGACCCCTCCTGTCGCATCCCAGTCTGTCCCGGCCGGGGTCCTGTGTGAGCCCGGCTGAGGGCTCCAGCTGTCTGACTTCCTCTTCACCCCGCTTTGCCTGCTGGAATCCCGGTTCCCAGAGCTAGGAAGCACCTGCAAAGGTCACTGAGGGCCCACAGCTGGCCACGGCTCAGGGTGGGCTCTTCTGGAACTCCGGAACTCCTCAGAATGGAACAGCCTCCCGAGTTTTGACCACTTTGAAATCCAAGAGGGTCTCCCTGTGTCCAGCCCGGATCCCAAATCCCTGCTGTAGCCTCGTCATCATCATCATCATTATTGTTGGCTGCGCCGTGAGGCATGTGGGGTCTTGGTTCCCAGACCAGGAATCAAACTTGTTCCCCTTGGGTTGGGAGCCAGGAGTCTTAACTACTGGACCGCTAGGGAAGTCCCCCAAGTCCCTGCCACTTTAAGTCAAGTAGGTTTCCCTCCAGCCAGATCACAGTGTTTTTGGCACAAGGCTTTGCCTTCCCCCCTCCCTGCCAGAGCCTGGTTTCCTGGTTCTGGGGCAGAGGTTGCAGAAATGCCTGGGGCCAGCCCGCCGGGCCTGGCTGGAGTTGGGACTGGAGTTAGAGCCTTACAGTGGGACGAGGGCCATGCCTGAGGCCTGAGTCTGCAGACTCGTGGCCTGAGGGTTGCAGTAGCCCTCCGGAAATCTTATGTCTGGCTCCTCTGGGGAATTCACAGAAAGATTGAGACATCCCAACTTCTCTTGAAAATGGAAGATCCCACATTCTGGGCCCACACTGCCTGGGACCACATGGGCCTGTGTCTGGGCTGTGTGAGCCCTTTACGGGGCTTCCCAGCTGACCGGGTCACCCCCATCTGCTGCTCGGTCCTTTGGGCGTTGGGGATCGTGACTCTTGACCCCGTGAAGGCCAGCGGGACCTTTCCAGCAAGGCTCTTAGCCCTGCCAGTGGAGGAGAACCTCACTCCTCACTGTTTGGCAGCGCTTCCAAAAGCTCTGGAAGCAACAGCTGGCAACAGCACCCCAGACCCACAAGGAGAGTCACCCACAGTCAGGGGTGAACCCTGCCTGGCTCTCCCACACGCTCAGCCTCCGCGCCCTCGTCCGTCCGTCCGATTGTCCTTCAGTGTTTACTGGACCCTTGGTGCCCGTTTGCAGGTCTGGGGGGACCCGGCCCTGGTCGGGGCCTCAGGCCAGGCAGCCTCTGACCCGAGTCGGTGCGGCTCTGCTGACGACTCACCCCTTATGCGCTCACTCAGTCACCCTCTCATGTAAACACTGTAGTTTTTTTTTTTTTTTTTGACTGCACCGTGTGCCATGAGGAATCTTACTTCCCTGACCGGGGATTGAACCTGAGCCCCCGCACTGAGAGCATGGAGTCTCAACCACTGGACTGCCAGGGCTGCCCCGAGCTCTGTGATTAAGTCCTGTTTGCATCCTGGCTCCATGCCGGTGCCAGGGATCTGACCGACACCCGCTCTGCCCTCCTGTTGCTTGGAGCCTCCAGGGTGTGAACGTGTGATGCGGGTGTTGAAAAGTGAAAGCGTTAGTTGCTCTGTTGTGTCCCACTCTTTGTGACCCCGTGGACTGTAGCCCGCCAGGCTCCTCTGTCCATGGGATTCTCCAGGCAAGGACGCTGGCGTGGCTAGCCATGCCCTTCTCCACAGGATCTTCTCCACCCAGGGATCCAACCAGGATCTCTTGCATTGCAGGAGATTCTTTACCTTCTGAGACACCAGGGAAGCTTATGAGGGTGTTGGTGGCCCACTTTTGGGGGATCATTTTGGGTAACTTGGGGTGAGTCGTGTGACCTGTCTGAACCCCAGTATCCTTTTCTGAAATAAGGCAAGCTTCCTAGCAGGGCTGTGGTGGGAATAGGGGGTGAAGGAAGGCTAGCATCCAGCCTGGGGAGAAGCCCCCCATGTGGTCCCCCTCCGCCCTCACGTGGCCCAGCCCGGCAGCCACCCCGCAGGGGATCTCAGCGCCTGCAGAAATTGCTCAGCAACAATAACGACCCTTCTTGTCTTTTTCCTCAGGCCTGCCAACCACAGGTAGGGGCTCGAGGCTCGGGGTGGGCGTGAGCCTCTGGGGCTGGCCTGGGTGCCGACGCTTGCGCCTCGCCCGGCTGCCCGCTCCACCTGCTCGGCTGGGCCCCAGGGCTGTGCTGGGCTGCCAGGTGCCTGGCTGAACGGACATGCGGGGGAGCGGCTCTGGGCTGACCCTGGGGCTGGTGCGGCAGGCTCTCCAGGGCCGTGTCCTCTGTCCCCGGCAGGGGCCAGCTGGAGATCAGCAGCCTGGTGCCCCTGGGGCCCAAGTACGTGGTGAAGTGGAACACAGCGCTGCCGCAGGTGCAGGTGGTGGAGGTGGGCCAGGAGGGCGGCTCCTATGACAAGGACAACGTGCTCATCCAGCATGCCGGCGCCAAGAAGGCTTCGGCCTCGGGCCAGGCCCAGAGTGAGTGCCCAACCATCCCCCCCCCCAGCCCGGGCCGCCCGCGGGCACTTGGCCTGGAGACTTTTCCTGCTGTTTGTAGCTGTGCAGACACACGTACCCGTGTCCCTACCCGAGTGTGCAAATGCAACGCCCCACAGTCACCCCTCCACCCCACCGCCCCGCCCTCCCCAGCCCTGTACATGCTCACGCGCATGCACACGCATGCACACACACATGCACACGCACGCACACACATATGCACACGCATGCGCACACACACATGCACACGCATGCACACACATGCACACACAGGCGTGCGCACGCAGTGACCTTGGATCCGAAAGCATGACCTCTAGGGCCTGCCTGGCCATTGCCTGCCTCCCTGTGGGACCGCAGTTTGCCCGTCTGTTCTGTGAGGGGCCCGGGTGGCCTGTCCCCAAAACCCCCAGAGCTCAGGCTCAGGGTGGCCTCGATCTGCCTGGCTCCTCCTTCCCCACCCTGACTGTCCCCTCAGACTCTGTGTGATGACGGGGACAGTGAGAACTGGGGGTGACCGGCTCCCCCGTCCGCCCGCTCCCTCCGTCTCCTGCTGCTGCAGGACCTCCTGGCTGCCCCCCCGTCCTGCGTGCCTCCCTCCCGGGCCGACTCTTCCAAGGGCACGCCAGAGCCATATGTCACCCTGGACCTCAAACGCGCCGGTGGCTTCCCGCTGCCCTGGACTGAAGCCCGGCGTCCTCACTGAGGCCTGCACGCCTGTCCCGGGGGCCCACCCCCCACCCCGCCTCAGCCCACCCGCCCCCTCCCGCTCTGGCCTCTGTTCCTGGGGGGCTGAGTGCCCTTCTGCCCCAGAGCCTTCTCCTGGCCTCTGCCCTTTCCCGCGTGTTCTCTGCTCTCCGGTCTTGTCTCGCTGCCGCTGTTCATCTCGGCTCAGGTGACACCTCCTCCGAGAAGCCTTCCCTATTCCTTTGGGCCGGCCAGCTGCCGCTCCGTGCTCTCGAGGCCCGGCTGTGTTTTCATCTTTATGGTGATGCTTTGGTTGCCGTCTCGTCCCGCCCCTTGGTGTGACTGTGGCCCTGCGCCGGTGTGTGGTGGGTGTTAACACACGTTTGCCGAGTGAACAGAGGAGTGCCTGTGACTCTCAGCCTCCCCACCAGCCCTGTCCTGCCCTAACCCTGGGGGTGCCTCTGAGGCAGGGGCTCCCCGCACACTCTTGCCCGCGGGCGGCTGTACCCACTTCAGCCTCTGGCCTCACCTCCCCAGGGGGCTGTTCTGCTTTCCTGGCTGGCTATTTACAGAAGCCCCCTGGGAGGGGCTCCCAGCCCGCCTGCCCCCTTCCGAGGCACCTCCAGCCCAGGTTCTGCTCCACTTTCCCGGGACCACTTGAACTTCTGCTCTGGGACCCCTCCTCCAACCACTGTCTTATCTGTGACCGCATTTCTCAAAGTATAGGGCTAGGGTGCCAGATCCCCTTCAAAGAGGAGAGAAGAAATCCTTGTTGAGCCCCAGTTGGCCTTGGATGAGATTTTATTATATTGTTATTCAAATATGTGCAGATCTAAGACTAGGTATAATATTAATAAACTTCTTACGCTTATATCCCTTGAACAACCATAACATCTAAACAGAATCACAAGCAGAACAGAAATGAAGCTACAAAACAATAAAATGAGAATTAGCGGCATTAGTGGAATGTGATGGATGAGGTGGTTTTGCTGGAATGAAGTCGCTCTCAGCATGCGTGTGATTCTCTCACGGGCCGGGTTCTTTCGAGCTGTCTGCACCTGTAACCCCGAGGTGCCTCGTGTGGTCCCCGGTGCCCCCAGCTCGTCCCGCTGGGGCCCCTGCACGGTGCGTCTCTGCCCTCCTTCAGTGGGAGCCTGTCTCTCACCGCCCACGCCCACCTTGCTCCATGGTCATTGCCTGCTGGCCAGCACGTGGCACCAAAGTCCTCGTGGCTGCAGAGTCAGGAAGCCCTCACAGTGGCAGCAGGGCGTGGACTTCTTCCTTCCTTCTTTTCTGAACACACCACGAGGTGCGTGGGATCTTAGTCCCCGACCAGGGATAGAAGCCATGCCCCCTGCAGTGGAAGCACAGATTCTTAACCCCCGGAGCACCAGGGAAGCCCAGGATGTGGCTTTAGTCATTATGTCCAGGCGACTGAGGGTGTGCACCTGTTTGTTAGTCAGGTGTGCACCTGACTGTCATCTGGCTGACAGTCCGGATTAAGTGCCACCACCCTGCCCTGAGACTCTGTGAGAGCTCAGCGTGGGTAACCACGGCGTGGAGAACACAGCCGGCTTCCCTGGCCTCGTGTCTAGAGCCTCCCCGTCCGACCCTGCTGGGCACTCCTGCCGTGTTTCTCACTGCCCTCCCCCAGGTCCCCGATGCTGCAGCCGTGCCATCCCCAGAGGTCTGGGTGCTGTTGCCCCGTCCCGTCTCTGTCCCATCACCCCGATACCTCCCTCCCTAGTGCCTCCACAGTCTTCTTAACTGGCTCCTCCCCCACCCACTGGCGGTGCCAGCGATAAAAAACCTGCCTGCCAGTGCAGGAGACGGAAGACAGGTTCCATCCCTGGGGCAGGAAGATCCCCTGGAGAAGGGCATGGCCACCCACTCCAGTGTCCTAGCCTGGAGAATCCCGTGGACAGAGGCACCTGGCGGGCTGCAGTCCGTGGGGTCGCAAAGAGCCGGACTCGACTGAAGCGACCTAGCATGCCTGCCACCCCGACCAGGTCATCCGCTCCACGACAGCAGGGACCTTGTCTGCCTCATGTGCTGCTTTCTCTCCAACGCGTACAGTCCAGCCTGCCGTAGAGCGGGCTCTTAGAGCATCTGTGAGCTGCTTGCTGTTCACGGGTCCCTCGGCATGGCTGCTTTCCTCTAAGGCGGTGCCTCCTGGCGCAGCTGGCCCTCAGTCTTCTGGTCTCCTGTGACCCTCTGCATAAGCTGAGTGTGGCCCAGACCCCAGGCGCTAGACTTTCCCCCCGACTGGATTGTCCCCGCTAGTAGACGAGAGCCTGGTAGCATTTCCTTCTGTATCTCTAGTGCCACATCCCCAGGGTGACAGCTCTTCTTTTTTTTTAAGATGTGTTTTATTTATGGCTTTGCTGCCCCCATGGGCTTTCTCTCCTGGCCTGAGCAGGGCTCCTCTCTGGCTGTGGTGTGCGGGCTCATGGCAGCAGTTTCTTTTGCAGAGCGCAGGCTCTGGAGCGTTGGCTCCGTACCTGTGGTGCACCGGCTCGGTTATCCTGCGGCTCGTGGGATCCCCCCGGACCGAGGATTCCCCCCGGGTCTCCTGCACTGGCCGGCGGACTCCCAGCCGCTGAGCCCCCCAGGAGGCCCAGCAGCCCCTCGCCGCTGCCGTGAGCGCCTGCTGGGGTTCCTGTTGGTGCCTTCCCCACCCACAGGGTGTCTTTCTGCCCAGATAAGGTGTACCTCGGGCCGCCGCGCCTCTTCCAGGAGCTTCAGGACCTGCAGAAGGACCTGGCCGTGGTGGAGCAGATCACCCTCCTCGTCAGCACGCTGCACGGCACCTACCAGGTACCCGGCGCCTCCCTTGCTCGGTGCTGGGTATGCCCTGGCCTCGGCCCCCAGCAGTGCCGGGAGGTGCCCCTCGCTACTGGGAGCCCGGCATGCCGTCTGTGGCTCGGGCCGAAGCTTTGGTTCCGGTCGAGCAGGGCCCAGCTGTGGGCATCGTTCTGTTGTGCTCTGTAAAGAGTCTGGTTTGTCCTGCAGCGCCTTCCCAAGCCTCATCCCAGGCTGGGAGGGGGTGTCCCTTTCGAAGGAGGGGTGCTGGGGGGCGGTTGGAACCAAGGCCGGGCACCCGGGGAGTGGCAGAGTGCGGGGACCCCTGCTCTGCTCCCTCACGGGCCCTGACTGCACTCGAGGGCGGCTCTCGGGGACAGCGGGCTTTGTGCTGACATCCTTGGCTCCCTGTGCCCTAGAACCTCAACATGACGGTGGCCCAGGACTGGTGCCTGGCCCTGCAGCGGCTCATGAGGGTGAAGGAGGAAGAGATCCATTCAGCCAACAAGTGCCGCCTTCGGCTGCTGCTTCCTGGGAAGCCGGACAAGTGAGAGGAGGGGCCTGGGAGGGGCGTCTGGTCCGTCCTGCTCCTGGCTAGGAGGGGCTGGGTGTGGCCTGGGCCTGGTGCGGCCTTTGGCACAGAGCAGGTGCCTGTGGTCCAGTGCATGAATGAATGAATGAACACAGGACCCGTTTGTACCCACGGGAGCCCGTCCTCTGTTAGGCTGCTTGGACACTTTGCCAGCGGTTGGTCGACCGTGGCATCCCCTGGGACCAGGTGCACCCAGCCTCCCCCAAATGCCCGCACAGGAGCTGGTGCTCCGTAGACCCACAGCTGGCATCTGTGGACTTGACACAGAGATGGAGAGCGAGCCGTGTGGTCCCCACTCTGCAGGTGGGGAGGCGGGGCGCAGACGCAGAGGGCGGGTCCGGGTCCTCAGGGTCCCCACTCCCAGGCTGAGGCCGGGCAGTGAGTGGTCAGAGCCCAGTTTGTGACCCGCTGGGTCTGTTCACGAAGACTCAGACACAAGAGTGCACGCGCGCGTGTGTGGCGGGCTCAGGCGGGGAGTCTTACAGGTTCTGTGGCTGCAGGGCACGGGGATTGGAGCCCTGGGTGGGGCCCCGAACTTTCGAGCGGCCCTCCCCTGGCTCCTGGCGCCCTGCTGAGCCGCCCTGTCCCCCCAACCCCGCACGTCGTCCTCCCCACGCCCCACAGAGCGCTCGGGACCCCGGGCCCACCCTCCTCTCCCGGCTGGGGTGCACCACAGGGGTGAGACGGGCTCGGAAACAGTGAAGGCGCCCTGCCGCCCCGAGGCGAGGTGACAGCGACAGCAGGGGCCTCGCCCCCAAGCCTGCACACACCTCCGTTCACTTCCTCCTTCACCCATTCATGGATCGTTCAGCGGGTGTTTACCGAGCAACTGTCCTGCCTCAGGGGCCAGAAGCAGGCCCGAGTCACAGGCTCTGGGCCAGGCGTGTGCGGGCGGCTGGCGAGGCCTGTGGAAGGCTGACCAGTCAGGCCTGGGGTGCTGCTTGAGTTGCAGCCTGCAGAGGCCCAGACCCCTGTGGCCTTGCTGGGCGCCTGGGCTGGGCTGGGAGGCCGTGGCCTTGTCGCTCTGGGGACCTACCTGTCCCCATGGCCGTGGTGGGTGGAGGAACTCTTTCCCCAAGGGACGGAGGCCTTGCCAGGCCACCAGCCTCTCTGTGCACAAACCATGATCTGTCTCCAGGGCTGGTGGGGGCGGGAGAGGGGCTGGGGGTCTCCCCGGGGAGCCCCGTTCCGGTCCTCATACCCTACTGTCTCACTGAAGGTCCGGCCGCCCCATCAGCTTCATGGTGGTCTTCATCACCCCCAACCCTCTGAGCAAGATCTCCTGGGTCAACAGGCTGCACTTGGCCAAGATCGGACTCCGTGAGTAAAGCCCTAGGGTCAGGGGTGGACAGGGGAGGTTTGGGGTGTGTGTATGTGTGGTTATGAGGGGGGCGTTCAGTCTCGGGGGCCGGGGGGGGGCTTCTAGGTGAAGGGAGATGGTGTGCTGGGCTTAGTGACCTTGGACATGTCACTTCCCCTCTCGGAGCCTCGGTCTCCCTATCTGTAGAACGGTGGGAGTTGATGGAAAGTTAATTGGTGGTTGCCTGGGGTCTGGAAGAGGAGAGACTGGAGAGTCACCACTAAGGGGTTTTTTTTTGGTGAGAATGATGAAAATGTTCTCAAACTAGAGAGTGGTGATGGTTGCCCAACTGAGCGACTATACCAGAGACCAGTGAAATGTACTCTATTTAAGGGGTGGATTTTATGGTAGCGGAATTATGTCTTGATAAAACTGTTGTAAAAAGAGTGATGCAGGTTATGCTAAACTGATTCTCAACCAGACACGTCTTTATAATTCTTCTCTCTGCTGCGGTGCTTAGGTGCTCAGTCGTGTCCGACGCTTTGTGACCCCACTGACTGCCCTCCTGCAGGCTCGTCTGTCCACGGGCTTCTCCAGGCCAGAACACTGTGGGTTGCCATGCCCTCCTCCAGGGGATCTTCCCCACCCAGGGTTCGAACCGAGGTCTCCCGCATTACAGGCAGATTCTTTACTGTCTGAGCCACCAGGGTCTTTTCTCCTATACATCCCCTATGAAATAATGGACATTTCTATCTATAAAGTGTTTCCTGTGTGGCAAGCCTTTTTCTAAGCGTTTTACACATCTCTCTTTCATTTCACATTCTTAGTAACACCAAGAGGCCAGTCTGTTGTGAATGCCTTTGTACGGTTGAGATTCTGCGGCCCAGAGAGGTGCAGTAACCTTGCGGAGCTCACACAGCAGGAAGGGGTTCAGAACCTGGGCGGTCGGCTTTAGAGCCCACTCTTAATTCTTGTTCATACTTCCTGAAGTTGGTGAGCTTCTGTCTGCCAAACCACATTTGTTAAGCTATAAGCACTTTATTTGTGCTTTTTTTGAATTGACAAAAGGCCTGCTTTGTTGCCCATCAAAACCATTATTGTCTGTGACATGCTAGATTCATATGCTGATTCTAGTCAATAGCAGTGATTTTGGAGGTTTTGTTTTATTTTATTTTGTTTCTATTTCTGGTGTGATCTTTTTCGAGATAAGTATTCGATATATATCTCCAATAGATTTTAAAACGTTTCTGGAAAGGGGTCAGGACCTTTGTCAATGGCTTTCATCAATTAAAAAAAGTATTGAGTCTCTACAGTTATTTGAGAGGATGAGATGGATGGCATCACGCAGTCGATGGACATGAGTTTGGGCAAGCTCCGGGAGTTGGTGATGGACAGGGAGGCCTGGCGTGCTGCAGCCCACGGGGTCCCAGAGAGTCAGACGCAACTGAGCGACTGAATGACAACAATGCAGTGATTTTAGGCGCAGGGGACGAGAACAATGAATAAACAGAGGTTCACTGTTCTCAAGGAAGTTACAGTTTACAGGGGCAGGCAGGAGTTCACAGGAGGAGCAAGTCCGCAGGGAGGGCCTGGAGCCGCCAGGCGGGTGGAGCCGACGCGTGACCCGCATGCAGCCTGGGGTCTGCACTGGTCAGGGCGGGCTCTGTGGAGGTGGCGGCTGGAGCTGGGCGGAGGTCTCGGTCCAGTGAGCCAGGCCGTGCGGCACATGCGAAGGTCCTAGGTGGCCAGAGTTGGTACACAGCCGGGTGTGAGGGGAGGCCGGCGGGAGTGGGCAGCGGGTTTACCGGAAAGCCAGGGTGAGGTGTACGGAGTTCGTGTCTGGAGGCGTGGGGGCTTGGTTGCTGCGTTGAGAGCCTGAGGGCCGTGTGACCTGATTTCCGATTCAGTGGCTCATCTGGCTGCTGCGCGGAGGGGGCGTGGAGGGCGCGGAGGGGCAGAGGGGGCGTGGAGGGGGTGTGGGGAGGTGGGGGAGGGAATAGGGAGGGGGCCTGGGCTTGGAGGAGCGGGGATCGGGCCCGCCGGGGTCTGCTGCTGACCCGTATGGGCCTCCGCAGGATGTTCCTATGAGCAGGAGGCCTGCGGACGGTGGGAGAGGGGGTTTAAGCTGAGGCTGCCCCGGCCCTGGCGGACGGTGGCCGGGATTCCGGTCGTGGCGGCGGTGGCCTCCCTGCTGGGCGTGGGCCACGTGCTTGCTCCCCCCGCCCCAGGGGAGGCGTCCAGGGCCTGAGCCTCCACGTGTGGACCTGGGAGCATCTCCCGTCTGAAGCTCAGATGCTTTGCCAGAGGGCCCCGGCGTTGGCCAGAGAGGAGCTCACTGGTGTGAGCGGCTCCCTTTTCCGCGGCCTGTGAGGACACTCAGCCGCCTTATCTCCACCCAGTTTCACTGCAGCAGAAGTTTTAATGGAAAGAGAGTCATTTGAAATCTTATTTGAATGCCAGGGTTCCCCTGGGGCTTGAATAATTTGGTTCTTTTATTTGGCCAGTTTGTTTTTTTATCTGCAGTGCCTGGTGCGGGAGGGGGGTGGGAATAATATGAGCCTGTTAGAAATAGAACATGTTAAAAGCATTTATTCACAAAGGATGTTATTCCTTTAATTTTTTCCCCTGTATCTTCCTCTCTTCCTGAGTCCAGTCTGCCGAGATCATAATCCACAAAGGCTGAGAGCTGAGGGCTGGGCAGGGACCCTGGGAACTGGGATGGGGAGTCAGTCCTACCCTTCGGAAGGGCAGGGGTCCTGGGGGGTCTTAGGACCCCACTGACACTCCCGTGTGGCCACCGCCGTACACGGCGGCCTGAGGAAGGCAGGCTGTCTCCCCTAACCCGGCCTGAGTCTCCGGGGCCTCTTCCTGTGCATCGCGGGGTCTGAGCACCGCGTGACGCGGGGCCAGACTCTGTGGGTTCAGTTCCCATCTCTGCGGCATGCCAGCTCCGTGATCTTGGACAGACCCTTTCACCCCTGCGTGCCTGGGATTCTCCATCAGAGAATGGGGATGTTCCCAGGGTGTCGGCTGAGCATAGGGGAGATGGTGCCTGGAAGGGGCCGCTCCCAGGAAAGGGGTGTCTGCGTCTCCCGGGGGAGTGGCTGGGCCCGCCTGGGGTCACATTTAGTGCAGGGGGAGCCAGGACGCCCTCCCCCTGCCCCCTGCCAGTTAATCTCCGTTCTCTAAGGCTCGGGAAAAGGTTTGTCGAGAGGAGGCCCCGGAGGTGGGTCTGGGGAAAGGACAGGTTGGGGCTTCCGGCCTCCCTTCCTGTCCCCTAGCCCTGCGGCTCTAAGTGCCGCATCCGTGGCCCAGGGACCCCTGGAGCCTCTCCCGACACGGCCTTCCTTGTTCCCACCCCTGAAGGACCTGGGCCAGGCACACCCCAGGCCAGTCCTGCGATCAGAGAAACAGGTCCTCGCTGGGTCTTCATTAACCCTCAGCCGTCAGAGGGCGGCGCCAGGACCTACCCAAGCGCTCAGCTGGAAGCTGCGGGTCTGCTCTGCAGGAGGGCTGAGGGGGCTGGCCTGGGAGCCCCTCTGGGGTTTACCCCAGCCGGGTGACCATGGCCCCCGCCTGGCCTCCCTGGACCCCAGCATCTCTCTGAAGGGGCGAAGTGTCCGGACAAGACGCATGCGGGGGTGCCCGTGGCCACGGTCTGCAGCATCTTTGCGGGCTGGGCAGGTGTGACAGGGGCCTTGGGCTTAGGGCGCAGAGCAGGGCAGGCTGGGCTGTCTGCTGGGGCCGCCGTGGGGGCCAGGGTGCAGGGCTGGGACTGAGCGTGGGGAGTGGGAGGCAGGCGGGGCTGGAGACGCTGGGCAGGGCCCGCGAGGGTGGAGGGCTCGGCCCGGGTGGGGGGTGGTCCAACCTCAAGCACAGTAGTTGGCATCCTCTTCACCACGAGGACGGTGATCGTAGTGGGTTCTATTTCTTTTTGTAAAAACACGCTTTAAAGAATTGTTTATTTCTTGGGCTGCATCGGGTCTGGGCTGAGGCAGGCCGCTTCGTTGCCGCGGGCAGGCCTCTCTCGTCGCGGCGCATGGAGGCCAGGGGTTGTGGCGGGCGGGCCTCGCCGCCCTGCGGGTGTGGGATCCCAGTTCTCTGACCGCGCTTCGAACCTCCGTCCCCCGCCTCGCGAGGTGGCCTCTTCACCACTGGGCCACCCGGAAGGGCCCTGGTTCGTTTCTTGTCTGGTGCACACTGGATGTTCGTGTATGGTCTTCCCGGTGCTCACAACTCTCAACGGCTGGAGTTATTTCCCCCACTTTCCAGACGAGGCCACAGGCTCAGAGAGGTGATGTGTGCGGCTCTGAGCCACGCAGGGCCGTGCTGGCAGAGTCAGCCTCCTGCGGCCGGCGGGCGGTCCCGAGGGCTCGGGGGCGTGGGCGCGGGCGGGGACCCCAGAGTTGGGTGGGTGCTGGCGGACGCAGCCGATGCTAAATAGCCCCAACTTAATGTCAGCTGGAAATAGCGGCTCTGCCGTTGGTGCCAGTTCTTAATGTCACTTACCCCAAGCGGGCTTTCAGCCTCCGAGGAGGCAGCCTTCTGATTCAGTCTCAGCCGCCCCGGTTTTGTGATGGGAATAAAGGCAGCGGCAGATGGGGAACAACAGCCCTGTTTTCTGTTAACATTCCCAGTCGCAGGCCGGGAAGGCACCATCTGGAAGGAGAAGGTCAGATCATTAAAGGAAGAGACAGGATAAATTTCCAGGACTCAATGGGCTGGGAGTGCGTGGAGGGGAGGGGAGGGGAGGACAGAGCTCTGGGCGACGTGGTGATGGGGGAGTGGACGCGTCCACTCACGGAGCCCCGGGTGGGCAGGTGGGCTCGGACTGCTCTCCTGAGCCCCTGCCCGCGGAGGTGAGGGTCTGCGTGACTGTGAGTGCCTTGAAAGCAGGGCCAGACTCTGCAGCCTCGCCGTCTTACTCACCGCCCGGGGCTTTGTCCAAGGGTGGCGGGCAGCCCTAACGTGAGAGAGCGTCCCCGGGCAGGCAGGCTGTCTCAGCGCTCACCTGTCTTGCAGGTGCCGTGCAGGCTGCCTCCAGGGGCTGTTTTCTGGGCTCCTGGACCGTCTCTGGCTCCCCGCCCTCCGTCCCCCCGTGTAGATGGGGACAGAGGCCCTGAGCTTGCCTGCCGGCTTGGGGAGGGCACATGGGACAAGGCACTGGAAACCGTGAGGTGCGGTGCGCACGGCCGTTCCACTACAGAGGTGCGCGTCCTCGGCTCAGGTTGTCCTTCCCTTGGCGGCCTCTCCTCCCCAGTGGCGGGAACCAGGGCCCGGTGGGGCAGAGGGCCTGGCGCTGGAGGTGCCCCTGGCCCGCTCAGGGAGGGAGCTCTTTGCCCAGAGACTCCGCTGCTCGAGGGGGTGGGCAGGCGCCATAGCCTCTGCCGGAGCCGGGGCTGGTTGTTCGTGAATCCCCGCTTTTGTGAACATCCTCGTCTCTCAAAGAACCTTGGCCCCTGCCCCCTGGTTCCAGCTCGTGTTGTGACCTGCACACAGACATACCTTTCTCTAGTGGAAATGGCCATCTTAAAGCCCCTTTTCTGCGGTCTGATTGATATACAAAGAGCCGTGCATATTTCATGCCTACAACTGGATGAGTTCAGAGGTAAGCATACCTCGTGAACTCCATCGCCACAGTCTATGCCCTAAATAAATGCGTCCGCTGCAAACTTCCCTCCTGCCCTCTGCCTTACTATTGTTACTTTTGTGTGTGTGATAAGAACACAGCATAAGACCTGTCCTCTTAGCAGATGTTAAAGCACACACTGCGTGCTCAGGTGCTTCAGCCGTGTCCGACTCTCTGAAACCCCATGGACTGTAGCCCGCCAGGCTCCTCTGTCCGTGGGATTCTCCAGGCGAGAATACTGGAGTGGGTTGCCATGCTCTCCTCCAGGGGATCTTCCCCACCCAGGGACTGAATTAGCGTCGCTTGCATCTCCTGCATTGACAGGTGGTTTCTTTACCACTAGCGCCACCTGGGAAGCCCAAAGCACGCGATACAGAGCTGTTAGCTACAGGCCGTGCAGACGATCTCTGGGAGTTACTCATCCTGTGAAAACAGCTTCCTGCCTCTCCCAGCTGGCTGTATTTCTGCAGTGCGTGCTCTGTGCCGAGCGGGGCTTGGGGAGGCGGCTGCTCTTGGAGGCCATCGTTCTGATTTGACTAATCCAGAAAATGGGGCTCGGGGAACAAGCTTCGTTCATGCCACACAAGGGCATGAGAGCCCGCTGTGTGTGCAGTGCCGTGTGAAGGATGGAGTGGGGCGGAGGAGGAGGTGTGGGAAGCTTCAGCCTTCACGGGAAACGGGCGTAGTGGGAGGCCGGTGGACACACGAGGCCATGAATCACACGTGCACGTGCATTCACGCGTATACACACGTGTACTTGTGCGGCTGTGCACACACGCACACAGAGGGAAAAAGACGCAAGCCTATTAATAGAAGAGCCAGAAATTGTGGTCAGGGCCATTGTACACACCCGCAGGGCTGGGACAGAAAACGATGGAGGTGGGGGAATGGGGCGATAGTCAGTTGAGGCCTTTCTGAGAGGGGGGGGGCTCAGCTTCAGCGAGGAGCGGAGCCCGCCCTGGAGAGGGCGGAGGGCAGAGGGAAAAGGGCAGAGGGACGCCCTCCTGCGGGCTCGTCCCATTTCAGCTGCCGAGGAAAGCCTAGCACGCTGGAGCCTGCTGCTGGGGGTGAGGCTGTCAGGGAAGGAGGGTCCTCGCGGCTCTTCCGGGAAGAGCCTGGACTTCATTCCAAGTGGACCAGGACCCAGCGGAAGGGGGCACCACGAGGGCTGGCAGAGGCTCAGCAGGATGGCGCTGGCTGCCGTGGGGAGGGCGGGCTGTAGGGGCAGCAGTGAGCGTCCAGCGGCAGGGTCAGCATGTGGGCGCGGTCTCGGAGCCCGCCGTGGACCGCTTCGTCCCCGCCCCGTCTCTGACGGGCCCTCCCGCCCCTTCCTCTCGCGCAGGGCAGGAGAACCAGCCGGGCTGGCTGTGTCCGGATGAAGACAAGCAGAGCCGAGCCCCGTTCTGGTGCCCGATCCTGGCCTGCTGCGTCCCCGCCTTTTCCTCCAGGGGCCTCAGCCTGCAGGTGAGTGTGCCCGGGGGCGCCCAGGGCAGGGGAGGCCCGGCCGCCGGCCCCAGCTTCTCCACGTCGGGCCCAGGGGGGTGGTCTTGGGTCGGCGTTCCCCCCAGAGAAGGGGGCAGGCGACCTCTGTGGGTCAGGGAGCCGACAGTTCCGTCGTTCCGAGCTAACAGACGGCTGCGACCCGTCAGCTGATGGCATGACGCCCGCGCAGCAGGCAGACTGGAATGGTTTCCCCTCTTACGACGTTGCCGGGCAGCCGGCTTTGGCTCCACCACCGATACCCCCTCGCAGGTCAAGGCTCAGGTGACATTTTTTTTAAATGTCACGGCCAGTGAGGGTGAGAGGAGGAATAGGAATCTGGCTCCCTGACGCCTGCACCCCGGCTGGAAGCCCAGGGACGCTCAGCTCCAGCGCGTCCATGCCCAGGACCCTGGCTGAGCTCAGCCGTCCGTCTGGAGAAGTGCTCATCCATCCTCCTCCCAAGGAGGTGAGGTCGTCTGAGCTCCGGGCAAGGGAGAGCAAGCCTGGGACCTTGGCACCGAATTAATCCCCAAGAGACAAACTGGACCTTGGATCCGGGCTCTGAACAGCTGAAGGAACGTACCCTTGGGACGCCAGTCCGTCCATTCGCGTGCTCATCTGTTCTGCATATAACTTTTTGAGGACGTACTGTGTGCCGGGCCTTGTGC
Source organism: Alces alces (assembly GCA_015832495.2). Classification (NCBI taxonomy): domain Eukaryota; kingdom Metazoa; phylum Chordata; class Mammalia; order Artiodactyla; family Cervidae; genus Alces; species Alces alces. The sequence continues at coordinate 1,129,331 of JADEYB020000016.1, forward strand.
CGCTCTGGGAACGTGGTGGCGACCTAAACACGCAGGGTTCCCGCCCTCTTGAGCTCTCAGTCTAGACGAGAGAGGCAGGCAGTTGCCACCACCTCCCACCCACCCCTTCAGCAAACAAGGGCAAAGAGAAGAGAGTGCTGCGTGCTATAGAGAATAAATCGGAGACAGCGAATGCAGACCTGGGGCCACGTAGTTAGGGGGCCAGAGGGGGCCTCTCAGAGGAGGTGGCGTATAAGCTGAGCCCCTAATGGTGCGGAGGATCCAACCACGGGAGGGCCAGCGGGAGGATATTCGAATTAAACAAACCGACACAGAAGCCTGCGATCGGGGCAGCTGGCGTGGCCGTGGCTCCGGGAGCTAGCAGGGAAGGCGGGCTCTGAGACCCGATGGTGGGTGAGTTGGTTCAGCTGGCCTTGCAGGCCACATCGGGTTTGGATTTCATCCTCGGAGCAAGGAAAAACCAAGCGTGGCTCCAAGCAAGGGACCAGCGGGACCTGGTTTGCCTTTTGGAAGGGTCATCTGACGCTTCTGGCCGGTGTGCAGGAGGGAACTGCGGACCCGGAGGGGTCAGGATGGGGGCTGGGACCCTCGCAGAGCTCGGCACCAGGGTCCCACTGAGACGGGGCGAGACTTGGTGCAGGTGGAGGGAGGTCAGGGTCAACGGAGACCAGGGTGGCTGTGGGGAGGTGAGTGAGGCACTGATCGTCAGAGTAAGTGCTGTTTTATTGCAACGCTTAAAGAAAATGTAAGTGTTTTACTTTAAAGTGATTCTTTACTACTGTGGCTCAGATGGTAAAGCGTCTGTCTACAATGTGGGAGACCTGGGTTCGATCCCTGGGTTGGAAAGATTCCCTGGAGAAGGAAATGGCAACCCACTCCAGTACTCTTGCTTAGAAAATCCCATGGACGGAGGAGCCTGGGGCAGGCTACTGTCCATGGGGTCGCAAAGAGTCAGACACGACTGAGCAACTTCACTTTAAAGAAAAAAGTCAGACCGGCCCACTGTGGGCTTGTCTTGCCTGCCTTTTTTTTTTTTTTTAGTGACTAAAGAGCCAGGATTAGGGAAAGGCAGCATCCGGTCCTGTCTTTATTTCAGCTCTTAGTAATTGTTCACCATTGATTTTGTGTGTGTGTGTGCTAAATATTTATTGTAAGAAATTATGTTGAAACCTTTTCTTGATGTCTGTCTGAGTGTTGCATCCGCGCTGAAGGGGTGCCCCCGGGGTGAGCACCCCACTCTCCTCCCCCGGCCCTGGCCCTGGTTTGGGCAGTGCCCTGGGCTCGGACTGGCTGAACTGGTGAGAAGGTGGGGGCTGGGGCTGAAGGAGGCGAAGGACTTGCCGGGTCTTTGGCTTGTCCTCGGTGGGGTGCTGGGCCCTGCGTGGCGGCCTGATTTGGGGTCAGTGAATCGGCTCCTCACAGTGAGCTTGACTCCTGGCCGGCGCTCGGGGGACAGGGACCACAGCGGCCCGCTGTGCCGAGTCGCTCAGTCATGAAGCAGTGACACTAACAACCATCAAGACGACCGCGACGTCACCTTAAGTTCTTTAGTCTTGACCACCACACATCATGTGTGGATGTGAGAGTTGGACTATAAAGAAAGCTGAGCGCCGAAGAATTGATGCTATTGAACTGTGGTGTTGGAGAAGACTCTTAAGGGTCCCTTGGACTGCAAGGAGATCCAACCAGTCCATCCTAAAGGAGATCAGTCCTGAATATTCACTGGAGCTGAAGCTCCAATACTGTGGCCACCTGATGCGAAGAACTGACTTCATTGGAAAAGGCCCTGATGCTGGGAAAGATTGAAGGTGGGAGGAGAAGGGGACGACAGAGAATGAGATGGTTGGATGGCATCACCGACTCGATGGACATGAGGTTGAGTAAACTCCGAGAGCTGGTGATGGACGGGGAGGCCTGGCGTGCTGCAGTCCACGGGGTGGCAAAGAGTCGGACACGACTGAGCGACTGAACTGAACTGACCGGAGTGCTGGCCACAAGGTCGGGTCCTTCCGGGACCTGTCTGTGCTAGGCTCCGCCCTGGCCCGTTCCCGGGGATGGACTCCGTGATCCCCAGCCACCCTGAGATGGAGATCCAGGGGCCGTCACTTGCTCACGGCCCTGGGAAGGAGAGTGCCCTGACCCTTGCCTGATCTGCTCCTCCCCACCCATCTCTCGCCCGGCCTTGGCTGGCACATGGCCAGTGCAGTTCCCCCTCAGACATCTCCGGCCTCTGTGGGCCTCCAGTCCTGACCCCATTAGTAAGGGCTGCCTGCGGGGGGTCCTGCTGGCTCTTGCCCCAGGGGCACAGCCTGTGGGTGGATTCCGGTCCACCCACCTGCAGCTCTCCTGACCTGAGCAGATCCCATGGAGAAGGACTTCCGGGTACGGAGTGCATCATCCCGTCTGCCCCAGGGCGCTGGACCTCTGGGGAATGCAGGACACAGGCCTGCCCTGACAGGTCACGCCCGGGGTGGAGGCGTCCCAGACAGGCCGCTGCCCCAGGGCCTCCCTGAAAGGACGCCCCCACCCCTGAGCCGGGAGTTCCCGCCTTCTGTCACTGGGGTCCCCGTGTGAAGCCTTTGGGCTGAAAGCACCCTCACCCCACCGGTGTCATGGTTGGGGGTTTTCTGACGGCCTGACTGCTGAGGTGGGAGGAGGCTCTTCTTGGACTTGGGCTCCATCTGAGCTGTAGGCCCGTCCCTGGAGGGTGACGGGGGTGGGGGGCAAGGGGAAGGCTCAGGGCAAACCCATTTCCCCCTGCAGGCTGAGGTTCCATGACAGGCCTGCCTGGGGCTCGGGGCTCGGGGCGTGGGCGGGCTGCTGCCTGCTCCAGGGAGCTGTCATATACAGGTATCCCGGGGGGCCGAGAGCTGCAGCCCAGAGCTGCAGAGGCAGGCTTGCTTGGGCCTCAGCGCACCAGGCAAGTGGCCTCAGTGCTGGCCGCCACCCTCCATCAGCCAGAGTTACCGTCGGTGGGTCCCTGTCCCCGAACTCTGGGCCTCCGTTGCCCCTCCCCTACAGTGCTGTTGGCTGATGGAGTTACTCCCGTGAAGTGCTAACGTGTCCCAGCAGAAGTCCTCCTGACCAGTGACTGCTGCCGGGGGCCCAGCCCCTGCCAAGGGCGTTACGTCCCCCATCTCTAGTCCGGGTCCTGCCGAGATGCCAGGGTCCCATGACCACGAGGAACTGGTCTGTGGGGTCACCTAGCTGGTAGCGCATCCCAGGGGGCTCTAGGGGTGAGGGACCCGCCTGCCAGTGCAGGAAACTTAAGAGACGTGGGTTGGATCCCTGGGTCGGGAAGATCCCCTGCAGGAGGACATGGCAGCCCACCCTAGTGTTCTTGCCTGGACAATCCCCCTGGACAGAGGAGCCTGGCGGGGTGCAGTCCACGGGGTTGCAAAGAGTCAGACACGCCTGAGTGACCGAGCGCGCCTGCTGGTAGCAGCTGAGCTGGGACTGGAGCCCACTGGCTGCACCCAGAGCCCGGCCGTTCAAGGAGCCTTTGAGTCTTCGCCCCGTCTCAGGCCCAGGCTCTGCTGACTGGCTGACGTCTGGTCTGCTGGGGTTGCCATGGAAACACCCGAGCCAGGCTGCGGTCTCCCTACCCCCCGCCCCACCAATCCAAGAGTAGAGGAGTGGGAAGGGCCAGGCACTCGGGGGGCTGTGGGCCCCCAAGAGACCAGGTGATGGGCACAGGGCCTGAGGGTGCCCGGGAGACCGGGTGTGAGCTCCCGGCCCGGCACACGCTGTCCCCCAGGGGCTCACGGCCTCCAGCGGCCCGGCCTTCGGGTAGCGTTTTAACTGAAAAGAGCACCGGGCTGGGATTCACAACTAGATTCCGTTCCTGACTCCGCCGTTCCCTGCTGTGTGACCCTCAGCCAGTCACGTCCCCCTGCCCTCCGAGTTCACGTTTGCCAGCCTCTCAGCAAGGGGGCTGCGGCAGGTGACCCCTTTGGGTCCCGTCACCTGTGGCCCTTGGAGACTTCATTGTTAGATCATCCCAGGGGACGAGCAGGCCACGGGCACCAGCAGAGGGCAGCACCTACCTGATCAGAGGCCCCGCGTGGCCGCGTCCTCCCCGGGCACCCCCGTGCTCCCCAGCCAGCTTCCTCCTTGTTCTGGCTGGAGTTTCCAGCAAGGCCCCTAAAAGGGCCAGGCCCTCCCCTCACACTGCCATCCTGGCCAGAGACGTGGATGGCAGATTTAGTTCAGGAAAAGGCCCGAGGGCCACTGGTGTGGGGTTGGGGGCTGTGATGCTGAGGAGTAAGCAGTCAGTGGTCCTCGGTGACAGCGCCACACGGACGGAGCCCCCAGACCGCGGACCGGCCCTCCAGTCCTGGCGGGGTTGGCTGAGGAGGGGCTCTGTCGAACCAGGACCCCCTCTGTCATGCTTCTTGCGGGGGGTGTGGGAAGGCCAAGGGTGTATGCCGCCTCCATGGCCTCGAGCAGTTGCTTGTTTTCTGTGGACCTCGTCTTCCCCACGTATGAAATACGAGCAGTGTACGTCCATGGTTTTCAACAAAGCCCAGGTTGGAATTCCCTCTGCTGGCCCAGAGTTTCATTCAGGCTGCAGAAGGTTCCAGGAGGGCGGAGGTCACCTGTGAGTGCCTGGGGGCTGCCTGGGAGGAACCTGCCCCTCGCTGGCCCTGCCCGCAGGGGCCTGGCTGGGGGCCTGAAGGGGACACAGGAACCGGCAGGTTTAGCAGTCCCTGACGGATGTCCAGACCCGGGTGGTGCTGTCAGACGTCAGCATCCCCGGCACCGCGATGCTCACCCCTGTGTGCTGTCTGTCTCTGCAGCTCGGGGCCCTGGTCCACAGTCCCGTCAGCTGTCCTCTGCTGGGCTTCTCGGCCATCAGCACCTCCCTCCCACAGGGCTACCTCTGGGTGAGTAACCCCCACGTCCAGCCGGGGCCTCGGGCCTGGGAGGGGTGCTGGAGAAAGCGGCCCGCCCATGGGCCCCGTTTTGCGCACCTTCACCCAGCAAGGTCTTCCTGGGGACTTCCGCGGCAGGCTCTGTGCTCAGAGCTGGCACGTGTGACCTCAGCAGGGACAACAGAAAGCCAGGGGACTGATCAGAGAGTAGGATTCTTGCAACTGGCCTTGGTGCTGTGATAGAAATGAATGGAGCAGTGCAGAGAATCGGGATGGCAGGTCTTCCCCCCGGGCGTCAGGAGGCAAGGCTGCCCTTCTCTCTCAGAGATTCCAGCCCAGCTTTCTGCACCGGGATTCTGCAGAGCCTGCCTTGATCCACATCGGTGCTGTGCTCCTCATGTGACGTGCGGTGCAGACTGTGGCCTCCCATAGGTTTCCTGAGGTTCCAGCCTCACCACCCCTCCGGTCAGTCTTCAGGCAGTCAGGCAGGGAAACTCTGGCTTACCCTTCAGAGTCCAGCCCAACTGTCCCTTCTGAGGGTGATTTCTTCTTCACTGTTTCTCCAGTGTCTAGTATATGATGTATCTACCCATCCACTATCCTTCCATCCATCCATTAATCTTCATCCATCCATCCATTAATCTTCATCCATCCATCCATTATCCTTCCATCCACCCATCTGTCTGTTATCCTTCCATCCATCCAGCGTTATAATCATCTGTTCATCTACCCATCCATCCATCCATCCATTCAGCTAGTCGCTCTCCCTTCCATCTTCATCCATCCATCCATCCATCCATCCATCATCCAAAAGTCCTTGTAATCATCTGTCCATCCTTCTATCCATCCATCCATCCGTCATTCATCCATCCATTCATCCAGTCTTCTGTCCCATCCGTCCGTTCTTCTATCCATCCATCCTTGTGATCATCCATCCATCCCTTCATCCATTCAGCAAGGATACAATGAGTGTCTACCGTGTGCTAAATGCAGAGGCAAAACTGAAGGAGACAGGGCAGAGTGTATGCTCGCTCTTTGTTGCTTGAAATTTTCCTTAAAGCAATAGAAAGCTGGCTGGGTACCTAGTCCACCTTAGCTCTTTTCCTGGTTTTCTTTGGGCCCCGAATCTAACTTGTTGCCGTGGCAGCTGGAACAAGTGACCGCAGGACCCGTGGGCAGGAGCGGGCATGTTTCTCTTGGTGCCTAACCCCCGTGACAAGCAGACGCTCAGGGGGGTGGGTCACGGGAGGCAGGGGCTGCGTCTGCGTCCGCCCAGGAGGCGCTCACCTGACGGCCTCTCTCGCCTCTGCCGTAGGTTGGAGGTGGGCAGGAGGGTGCGGGCGGCCACGTGGAGATCTTCTCCCTGAACCGGCCGTCGCCCCGCACGGTCAAATCCTTCCCGCTGGCGGCCCCCGTGCTCTGCATGGAGTACATTCCCGAGCCAGAGGAGGGCGACGGCAGAGACGGGGATGAGGGCTGCCCTGCTGCTGACGCCTCAGCCGGGGTGCACCCCATCATCTGCCTCGGGCTCCAGGACGGCAGGTGAGCGGCCCGGGCCGGGGAGGGGCTGGGAACCCTGGGCTCTGCCCCTCCAGCTTCACTCCTCACCCCCAGCATTCGGCACCCCTGGTAGGGAGCAGGAGGTGGGGGCCAGGAGCAGGAAGTGGGGCCCGGAGTGGGAAGTGGGGTTCAGGAGCAGGAGGTGGGGGCCCAGAGTGGGAAGTGGGGTTCAGTATCAGGAAGTGGGGGCCAGGAGTGGGAAGTGGGGTTCAGGAGCAGGAGGTGGAGAGCAGAAGCAGGAACTGGGGGCCAGGAGCAGGAAGTGGGGGCTGGGAGCAGGAAGCGGGGGCCGGGAGCCGGAAGTGGGGGCTGGGAGCCGGAAGCGGGGGCCGGGAGTGGGAAGTGGGGGCCATGAGCGGGAAGTGGGGAGCAGGAACTGGAAGTGGGGGCTGGGAGCAGGAAGCGGGGGCCGGGAGTGGGAAGTGGGGGCCACGAGCGGGAAGTGGGGGCCAGGAGCAGGAAGTGGGGGCTGGGAGCAGGAAGCGGGGGCCGGGAGCCGGAAGTGGGGGCTGGGAGCCGGAAGCGGGGGCCGGGAGTGGGAAGTGGGGGCCATGAGCGGGAAGTGGGGAGCAGGAACTGGAAGTGGGGGCTGGGAGCAGGAAGCAGGGGCCGGGAGTGGGAAGTAAGGGCCACGAGCGGGAAGTGGGGGCCATGAGCGGGAAGTGGGGAGCAGGAACTGGAAGTGGGGGCCGGGAGCAGGAAGCGGGGGCCGGGAGCGGGAAGCGGGGGCCGGGATGCCCAGCCAGTGTCAGGAGCTGCTCACACTTTAACCAGGACGCTCCAGGGGCAGCTCTGTGCCAGCAGCCCCCTCCCGTAGTGTGGTCCTCGGGTGACGCTGGCCTCGGTGTGCGGCGGAGCTGGGTGTGGGTCCGCCAATTCCCTGGGCCGTGTGGCCCTCTGTGAAGTGTGGGACGGTCCCCCGCACGTGGGGCTGCTGTGGGAGCCCACCCAGACGTGGGACACATGAAGACGTCAGGTCCCTTTGCTGTCACTGCCCGCGTCCACCCGTCTGCGGCCTCAGCCAGCCTTGCAGGGCAAGTGAGTGTGTGGGGTGTGCCCAGGCTGTGAGACCTGCTGGCAGAGGGGGCTCCCCCCTTGTAAGACCTGCCTGGAGCTGGTGAGTCGGCAAACACTTCCGTGCAGCAGGGGCCGCCCCTGCCCGAGCTTGGCCTGCTGGAAGGCCCAGCCATGTGGATGGAGGGTGAATATTCATCCCGTTAACTGGACTGTGAAGACGGCTGTGAAGAGGACCCTGAGATGGGCTGCACCCCCGCATCCTCGTGTCTCCGTGCGCCTCGCACCTGCCGTAGAGTCCAGCGACATTATGCACACCTCCTGTGTGCTGCTCCCTGGGCCAGGAGCTGTGAGCCTCGCAGGGGCTCATTTTCCCCATGAGCAGCCGGGGGAGGAGCTGAAAGCTAATATACTTAGAACCCACTTGGAGGCACTAGAGGCTCCATGCTGTCCGGGTCTGGGTTCACGGAACCCAGGGGCCTGGTGAACACTTTTTGCTTTTAATGAGATCAGATTCAAACTACATAAAATTTATCATTTTAGCCGTTTAAAATCATGCAATTCAGTGGTTCCCAGTACATTCATGATGGGTAGCCATCACCACTACTTAATAACATTCTCGTCACATCCCCCAGAACCTCTGTATCACCTCACATTCCCCCCCAACCCCTGGGAACCACTAACCTGTTCCCATCCGTTGGTCTGGATTTGTCTCTTCTGCTCACTTCATATGAACCGACTCACGCAGTGTGTGGCCTTTGGTGCCTGCCTTCTCTCATTCCCCCTGATGTTTCAGGGTTCATCCAGGTAGTGCACAGGCTGGGGCTTTTTTCCTTAGTGTGGCTGTGAGATAGGCAGCACGGCCCCATTTTTCAGAGAGGGCTGAGGCTCAGTGGGCCAGGCTGGCCAGCTGGAGGGGGACAATCAGCTGGGTTTGCCCTCAGATGTGACCCTGAAAACCGTTCTCCCAGCCCCCCAGCTGTGCGGTGCCCAGAGCCCCCTGTCTTCTGTGGGCTCTGACCCCTAAAGGCAGCCCATGGAGAAGTCTGAACAGTGGCCTGGCCACACAGCGGGAGGCAGGCTGAGCTGGTGGGAGGTGGGGCTGGGGGCTGGAGCCCTCTCGCCGGGAGGGCCGGGGGTGCTAAGTGAGTCACTGCCTCTCCCCGCAGCGTCCTGCTTTATAGCAGCGTGGACACGGGCACGCAGTGCCTGGCGGCCTGCCGGAGCCCCGGCCTGCAGCCTGTGCTCTGCCTGCGACACAGCCCCTTCCACCTGTTGGCCGGCCTGCAGGATGGCACCCTCGCCGCCTACCCTCGGACCAGCGGTAAGGATGCGGTGCTGGGGGTGGTGGGAGCCGCCCTGGGCCCCAGCCAAGCGCCAGACCCAGGACCAGGGAGGCTGTGGGAGGCAGACCAAGGAGGCAGCTCAGCAGAGTCCGGGAGTCAAGTGCTGGAGAGACTGGAGGTCCCTGATCCCCATCGGGGTCCCCAAAGGGACGGGGCGCTCACTGTCCTACGGACAGCTCAGCCCATTGGCAGGAGACGCTGCTGCGTAGGAACAGGGTCTCTCTGGCTTCACATCTGGGCTTGGCCCTGAGGACAGCCGTGTCCATGGGTGAGCAGCTGCTCCTGTGGGCCTCGGTTTCCTCATCTGTAAAATGGGGATAATGGCAACACCCGCCGCTCATAGGTACAGGAGGGGGTAAGCATTTCAGTGAAGGCAAAGCTCAGCGCCCGGCACAGTCGGTGCCCAGCGGGGCCAGGCACTTCGGTCTCCGCTGTTCGATCGAGCCGTCGATGGCACAGACGATGACGTCTGGAGGGAAGGCGGACGGCGTCCGAGCTGCTGTGCTCCAGGGCGGGGTGACGTGGCGCGTTCTTTTAATTCTCACCACGACCCTCGGGAATGGCCTCCTCCATATGGAGACCGATGCTAAGGTGCAGGAGGGGATGTGAGTGCTATGGTCCCCTCCCTCACGGCTTGTTCAGCTCCCAGTCCAGGGACAGGAGCCGGGGTGTAGGGGAGCAGGTCCAAGACCAGCGCCCCCAGAGGCTGCTGTGCCGAAGCCTCAGCCTTCCTGCCTGCCCCCCGCCCCCCCGCCCCGCCTCGCCTCTGATTGCTGCGTCATCACAGCCTGTTGCAGCTTATAAGCAGATATTTGTACTGAGCTGTTTGTTTTTGCCACTTGGCACTGTATTGGTGTTTTAAATTAGCTTTTGATAAGCCGTTTATAGTTTTTAATTACGGGGGTAGAGGGAGGCGAGGTGATCCCTCTCACCATCAGGCACACCGTGTGTGTGTCGGTCCGGGCTCAGATCTTCGGCAATCTGCACCAGGGCTTCTGGAGGGACGGCCACCCTCTGGCTCCTGCGGGAGTCAGGGAGCCCAGCCTGGCCCGCTCTGCACCCCCCTAGCCCCCAGATGGGCTGCCTCGGGCCTTTCCCCATTGGCTCCTGACTCCTCAGTTTGGGAGTGCGGGTTGGGAGGAGGTAGGCAGGGTGTATCCGTGTGCCGGAGCTTCCAGGACCAAGTACCGCAGGCTGCGTGGTTTCAGCAGCCTGATTTACTGACTGCCATCTGGAGACTGGAGTCTGAGAGCAGGGTGTCGGCGGGGCCGTGCTCTCCCTGAAGGCGCCGGGGACGGGTCTGTTCCAGGCCTGTCTCCCGGTTTCAGGTGTTTCCTTTGCTTGTGGCAGCATAACCCCCATCTTCACGCGGGGCTCTCTTTGGGGGAGCCTGTGTCCAGAGAACCCCTTGGAATCAGACCCCCACCCTCCTCCAGCGTGACCTCATCTTAACCAGTTCCGTCAGCAATCCTACCAGCAAACAAGGTCGTGTGCTGAGGTGCTAGGGGTTGAGGCGTCAATGAATGAATTTGGGGGACACAGTTCAACCCATTGAGGGTTGGGATCTAAGCACTGACTTTCAGCCTGGGGTTTCTCAGAACCAGAAGAGCCGCTGGGGACCACTGGACCCAACACCCTCATTTTCTAGGTGGGAAGGGACTCCGCGGAGCCCCATGGGTGAGCCAAGACACGAACCTCAGGGTCCTTCTCCCCGGACTGGAGTCCTCTCCAGCTTTCAGGGGGCTTTGGCTGCTCTGGGCAGAGCGGGGTGGCATCTGGCCTGGAGGAGGAAGTTGAGGTGCTCCAGGAGCCCTCCTGCCTTGCAGACGTCTGTCCCCCAGATGTTTACCGAGCACCCATTAGGCCCCGTGGATGTGGTGGCCAGCAAACCGGACGTGAGCCCACCCTCACGGCTTATAGTGGGAGACAAGACAGGTTTGTAGATGAGTCGTGTGAGCAGGCAGGAAGCTGACGGTTATACGTGGCGCTGGTGGTCCCAAGGGGAGGCGCAGGGTGTCGGGCGAGGGCCTGGCCCTCTGTGCCCGGGATGGGCTGGTCGGCAAAGCCTCTCTAAGGGGCGGGACCCCGAAGCTGAGACTGAAGAGAGCGGCCATCAGCGGTGAGATGACTGAGGACTCTCGGGTCACTGGGCCGCCTGGAGCCCGGGGCTGTCGGAGCTGGAGGGGCCTCGGGGTCCAAGCAGTGTGGCCGTGGCGGGCAGCCTGCTGCCCTCAGGGTCTCTGCTTCTCTGTGTTCCTTCCTTCCTTCACTCGCTCAGCAAGTATGCGTTCATGAGGTGCCAGGTGAGCCCGTCCCTGTCCATCCTGGGTTTGGGCAGAGCTGCCTGAGTGCCCTCTGTCCGTTCCCCCCACTCCTGGTCTGTCTCCGAGCAGAGACAGGGACCTGACCAGGCCTGGTGGGGCAGCAGGAGTGTCCCTGGTTAGCCGCTGGGGGCGGGGGCCACAGCTGCCCCCCGAGGAGCCCGCTGACGGGAGGGGTGAGTGGGCTGAGGGGTCGGGAGGAGCCCGATGACGGGAGGGGTGAGTGGGCTGAGGGGTCAGGAGGAGCCCGATGACGGGAGGGGTGAGGGTGGGCTGAGGGGTCAGGAGGAGCCCGCTGACGGGAGGGGTGAGTGGGCTGAGGGGTCGGGCTGTCGGGATCGGGTCCCCACTGTGAGAGACTGGACCTGTTCCTGCTTCTCCTCTCGGGGCCTCAGTTTCCCCACCTGTAAAGTGGGCGCAAGCCCCACCCCTCCACACAGGGTGGCTGTGAGTGGCAGGGCCAGCCACCGCAGGTGCTCAGCATGGAGTGTGGGGACAGGCGTGCGTTTCCCTTCCCACCATCAGCATCACTGTTGTGATCACTCCCGGGGTACTGGCTGCCCTTTGGGTCCTCTCGACCTCAGTGACTCTCTCTCTGTGTCCTCCCTTCTGGCTCCAGACCCCCGAGGACCCTGCTGGGCTTTCTGCCCTGCAGCGCGCAGCGGGAGGGACTCCTGCCTCTCGAAGCTGCCTTTGCTGTGACAGGGCCTTGGTCTCCATTCACTAGACGTGAGCACAGGTCCAGGCCCAGACAAATGGGCTGTCATGCTGGGGCGGGTGTGACTTTGGAGGTGTGCGTGCCTGTTCTGGAATTGTGTATGGACAGCCGCTAGAGGGCAGGGAGGGGGGTAGGGGTGGACCCCCCAGCAGGCTTGGGGTGGGCAGGGGGCTGGCCCTGCCCAGAGTGCCCGCTGATCCCGACTGAAGTCTTAGACTTGCGGCCTGTGGAGCCTGAGAAGAATCTTAGAGGTCAGAACTCTGGGGTGAGAGGGTGATCTACTTGTGACATCTGTCACCCCGTTGACCACCGGGTGAAACTGAAGGTGAAAGTTGCTCAGTCATGTCTGACTCTTTGCGACCCTGAGGACTGTGAAGTCCATGGGATTCTCCAGGCCAGGATACTGGAGTGGGTGGCCTTTCCCTTCTCCAGGGGATCTTCCCAACCCAGGGATTGAACCCAGGTCTGCCACATCGCAGGCGGATTCTTTACCAGCCGAGCCAGCAGGGACGCCGCAGGGAGCTGAGGCAAACCCAGGGAGGCGCCAGGGTTGACTCAGCAGAATTCCATCCCCTTGGGGTGCAGGTGGGAAAACGGAGGCCCAGCAAGGGGCAGCCTCTTGTCCAGGGTCCTACCGTGGGCCCCTGAATCTAGGAATTCCTGTCCTGCATTCTTTTTGAAGTAATGACATTGGTATTGTTAAATTTTTTAGAAGCATTTTTAATTGGAGGATTAATTAATTTAATTGGAAACTATAACGTGTTGGTTTCTGCCAGACAACAACGTGAATCAGCTGTAAACATGTGCATGTCCTCCGCCCCTGTCGACCCTCCCTGGTGTCATTACTTTTTATCGGTTAATTGTTCTGTCCTGAAGCCAGGTCTCTTAGGGGATGCCAGCAAGTGGAAGGGTGGTCGGGACACGTGTGACCCTCAGGGGTATCAGACGCTTCTCCCTCCCCCAGGCAGGCGCTGCTCCCAGGAGGGCAGAGTGTACGAGGGCTCGGGGGGCGTTGCTGCTCCCAGGGCAGAGCTTGCGTGTCCGCTGTCGGGGCGCGGTGCCAGCGTGTCTGACCGCTGCCTTCCTAACCGGCCCGAGTGGCGGGCGTTCCGGCTTCTGGCCCCTGGGGGGCGCTCAGAGCACTGCCTTTCTGTGGCTCTGGTTTCCTGGGGGGACCACGGTCTGCGGTGGAGGCCCGGGCGCCTGTGGTCCCTCTTCCCTCCTGGACGCCAGCCCTGGGCTGGAGATGTTTGGAAACTCTAGGAACCTGAGAGAGCAGCCGGGAATGGGGACCAGGGTCTGCTGAGTTCCGGCCCTGGCTGGCCGGCGCACCCCGGCCTGGGGTGGCTGTGCACACGTCCCGGGCTCCCCGGGCCTCTGCCGTCGCGTGAGTCCAGTGAGGTCTGCACGCTTGTGCAGGCGGCCGCCTGGAGGCGAGGGACAGCCAACGGCCAGGGCTGACCCGCGGCCTGCCCTGCCCAGCCGGGTGGTCTGGACTGGTTCTTTCAGCCCTGCGCCTCAGTTTTCTCAGTTGTAAAAGAGGGAAAAGAATAGAATCTTCCACCCAGGCTGGTGAGAGGTAAGGAAGCAGTTCATGGAGAGAGCGCCCGCACGCTCATGGATAGCAGAACGTGGGGACAGCCGCTGCGCTCTCCCTGTGCTAAACGTGCCCCACGTTTCCTTGGAGCCCGGCTGCATCTGCGAGGCGTGGGCGCGCTCACCACACCCGCTTTACAGCCCAGAAACTGAGGTTCCCAGCGGCGGCATTGCCTGTCCAAGAACCTGCAGAGGTTGAGCGGCTGCAGCCAGGACTCCGGCCCAGCCTGCGTCCCGCGTTCACGGCTGGGAAGAACGCGGCGTGTTGGTCGGGCAGGGGTGATGGGGTGTGCGCGTGTGTGTGTGTGTGTGTGTGTGTTTCCCGACTCAGCTGAGCTAGGGGTCTTCCAAGTTTAGGGGGTGCTGAGGGGGAGAGGAGGCCCCGTTTCACAGAAGGGGAGGATGTGGTGGGGGAACCTGCTCTGCCGCCCACTCCTCTGCAGACAGCGGTGCCCATCCTGCCGCCCAGCAGCTGGCTCAGAGGGACGGCCTGCGCCAGGGCTACCATGCACCCCTTCCAGGGACCCGGTGGAGGGGTGTTGCGGGGGCCGGACCCTGATACCCAGCGGCAGGCTCCGTCCTTCCTCCCTCCACCGCCCGCCCCTCAGGGGTGGGCCCCACTTCCTGCTCGACCCTCATGGCCCACCTGGCACCCTGGCAGGACAGGACAGCCAGGGGGGTTCTGTGTGGCATCAGGCATGACTGCAGAGAAAAACCCATCTCAGTGGACACTGCTCGCACGCCAGGGGCAATCCTTGGTCTGTTCTTGGGTGAGCTGAGCATCCCTTGAGTGGGCAGAGGAGAGCATCATTCCACGCTGGGCCAGGTCCCTTCATCTGCCCATCTTCAGGGATCATGGGCTGGGGGCCGATAGCCTATGAGGACTTCCTTCTTCCACACCTGGGGTGGTGGCATCTCTGGAGGAGGAAGGTCATCGGAGATCTCAGTAGAGGTGACAGAGTGCCTTGGAGTGGGTGAGAAGGTCTGTGAGAAGCAAGGACAGTCTCAGTAAGTTACGGCCTCTGAAAAGTCCTCGGAGAGAGTCTTGTTGGTGGTGTTGGTGGCACCCTCCCCATTCTCCAGATGGGGAGACTGAGGCCTTGAGAAGGCGAGAGAGGCCCTCAAGGTCCATAGTGAGCTGCTCCAGAACCCAGTCCGGGACACTTCCCACCACGTCATGCTGCCTTCTTGGCAGGGCTGTCTGGATGCGGCCTCTTCTGGGAAGCCTCCCTGGTTTCTTGGCAGGGCTGTCTGGATGCTGCCTCTTCCAGGAAGCCTTCCTGGATTTCCCCTGTGCAGAGTTGGTTCTTTCCCTCTTAATGGTGGTCAAGGCCATCTGTGCCTGCCCGGCCACTTGGGCCTGGCACTTTGTGTGGTAACTGCCGATTAACCTTTTGGTCTTGCCGGCCAGGGGGAATTTTCTTGAGGGCAGGGTGTGTGTCTGATTTATTTCTGCCTCGGTAGCCTTGAGCACGGGGCCTGGCGAGTCAGCATGCGTGTGGGGTGAAAGCGCGGGAGAGGGGAGAGGAGGAGGGAGGGAGTGAGGAGCATCACAGATGGGAACAGGGGCTGGAGGGGGCCAGGGCGGGGGCCGGGAGGAGCCTGGAGCTGGGCTGGGCCCCCTGGGGGCCTGGTTCCCGAAGGTTGGGGAGCCCGACCTGTCTGCTGCCCGCCACCCCCCCACTGATCTGCCGGCTTCCTCTCCCTGCAGGAAGTGTCCCCTGGGACCTGGAGAGCCCGCCCGTGTGCCTGCCTGTGGGGCCGGGGCCCGTCCGCGCCCTGCTGAGCCTGGAGGAGGCCGTGTGGGCCAGCTGTGGGCCCCGCGTCACCGTCCTGGACGCCACCAGCTTGCAGACTCAGGTACCGGCCTTGCCTCTCGGCTCGTGGCCCCAGGGGGCCATCTCCAGGCGTCCCCTCCGCTGACCCCTCTCACACTCTGCCGGGCTCTGCCCTGGGCTCCCAGGGGCTTCTCGGGGTCGTCAGGGTTTCCTGGGCCGCACGAGGGGCGGGATCCCCATGTGGCTGCCCCCTGCCTCCCCCGACACGCTCCCTCAGGGCTGCCGAGAGGGAAGGGTCCCCACCCTGCTGGGCAGTGGGCTCACTCCTCTGTCGTGTCTGCTGCTCCCCGGGGAGCTGGGGCTGGGGCCCGCGGGGGCACAGTGTGTGTGGGGAGCCACACCCTGGCTGTGCGCTAGAGGCCTGAAAACCCACTCTCTGGGGCTGCCTTTCCTGCCTCCAGCTCACTCAGGGGCCCGGCTGTGCTGAGGGAGCAGCCGGTGTGGATGCCGGCACTCGGGGCGCCGGGCTCTTTAGCCACTGTGGACCCCACGGGGAGGGGCGCTCGGCCAGCGCCGGGGCCCTGCCTTGTCCCGTCGTGAGCGCTGCCCGATCCTCGGCCGCTGCGATGCGGGCCTCGCCTGGGGGTCCTCTCTGGCTCGGCCTGGACCCTCTCCTGTCGGTGACCAGCAGCCCTGCCCACGCCCTTCGCCGCAGCCCAGGCTCCATCCTGCCTGGCTCCCCGCGGGGTATTTTGGTGACGATCCCTGTTACTTGATTTGCTTGGGTTACCAGTTTGGCCACCAGGCCCGGGGGGAGCCTGAGCCTGACCCTGCTGCCTTCCTGCAAGGACCTTCTTTCCTCACCCACTGGGTCCTGCCTCAGCTTCCTCAGCAGCCAGGCCGTCTGGGCTGGATCCCGGATGACAGGTCCTGGTTTGGCAGATGGAGACCCTGAGCCCAGGGAGCTGAGGGTTGAGCCTCAGGGTGCCAGTGCTAACTTCCCGCCTCTGCTGAAGCTTGAGGTTCAGCCTTCACATCCGCGCCTTCCTGGCTCAGCCTCCCGGTGCTGGGCCTGTGAGCACACGCGTTTTCCTGCCCCTTCCCTGGGGTCCCTTCGCCTCTGTGTGAGATGATGCTCGGGGGCCCCAGTCCTGGCCAGGGAGGTGTTTGGTTAGCTGCCCTTTGGGGCGCTGGGAAGGCAGGTGGGGTGGGTTTGCCCCCAGCACCTTGGACAGCACTGAGCGGCTGTGCTGTGGGCGGAACCAGAGGGTTTGGGTGTGCAGCTGCCATCAGGTTTTGAGAAGCGGTGGGGGGCTCGCGGTGAAACGTGCCCTGCCCCTCCCTTTCGGGGCTGCTTGAACAG
The DNA here is from genome assembly GCA_015832495.2 of Alces alces. NCBI lineage: Eukaryota > Metazoa > Chordata > Mammalia > Artiodactyla > Cervidae > Alces > Alces alces. The sequence goes on from JADEYB020000016.1 coordinate 1,145,901, forward strand.
CCCTACCCCCTCAGGTTTGCACCGTGGCACCCGGGACCTTTGGCCTCATTGCTGGGGCAGGCCTGGCAGAGGGGGCGGGCTCTGGGCGGGGCCAGGGAGGAGCCGCCCCCTTCTGCCTCTGGATTTCCTGGTCCTCCTCCTCCCTGGCAGATGGGTGGGGACGGGGGGCCCTGACTGGCTGCGGCCCCAGACCCCCTTCCCAGCCCTGCCCCATGACTCCCTTCAGGGGCCTCAGCCTTCTGGGAGGAAGCTGACCGGGGGAGCTGGCTCCCTGGGCGCTCAGGGTCACTGATGGGCCTAGGTCTCAAGGCATTTGGGTGGAAGAATGATGAGTACCCCCTGCAGTCCCCATGCCAGGCCCAGTGTCTTCCCTGGTTTTTCCTGGGCCTGGGGAAATGGCAGCCCACTCCAGAGTCCTCGCCTGGAGAATCCCAGGGACGGCGGAGCCTGGTGGGCTGCCGTCTATGGGGTCACACAGAGTCGGACATGACTGCAGCGACTTAGCGGCAGCAGCAGCAGGGGCCCAGCTTAGGGCCTAGGGGTTGTGACTGCCTAACTTGCATCCTTCCTGCCGGATATGTGGTTTCTTTGGGAAGTCAAGCCGCTCCTTTGGAGTCACTGGTGTTGGTGGGGTGGGGTGTGTGTCCGTGTCACGGGTCTGCCATCCCCTCGCTTCGTTGGCTGGAAGGCCCCCTTCTGCCGACAGCCGTCCCAGGAGCTTGAGACAGACAGACCAAGGGAAGGACAGGGCCCAGGCATGACCCTGCCTGCCCTCCCCGGATCCCACTCCTCGCCAGCGGCCCCACCGTCCTGCCCAGCCCTGCAGCTCAGCTCCGGGACCCCTGCGGTCGCCAGGGCGGAGGGGCCACAGGCTCCAGCACGAGGCTGCGATGATTTAAGATGAGCCTGGACCCCCCGCTCGTAAGAAGGGGTCAGTGTGGTCCCCGTCCTGCTCTGCACCCACGGGGAGCAGCGGGCGGGCCCTGGGGGGTGCCGGATGGAGGAAGGGGCTGCTGAGGAGGCCCCGCGGCAGGGCGAGAGGGAGCCGGGAAATGGAAAAGTTTGTGGGGGCGCGGGGTGGGCGGTTTGCCTTCAGCACACACCGTCCTCCGCACAGTAACGAGGAGACCGCCATGCATACTTAATAGAGCCTCGTCCGCCACTGCTCGGAGAAGAGGAGGCCGGCCCACCTCTGCGCTGGGCTCCGGGACGGCCGTCTGGCTGCTGCTAGAGACCGCCGGACCCAGCCGGGGGCTCCGTGCGCCCGGCTGGAGGACTGGCCTCTGGGTTGGCCTGCTGTCCAGGCTGCCCCGGTCCCCAGGGCTCAGGCGTGTCCTCACCGCGGGGCACGCCTCCGCCCGGAAGGGCATTGTGCCAGACCCTCCCCCAGGACCAGGAGCCCCGTGGGGGCTGGAGATCCTCCACGCCAGGGGGCCAGGAGGGTCCTGGCGGTCCTGGGTGTGGTTGCCCATCTCTGGCCCGAATATGAGGACATGGGGGGTTCATTTAGAGATTTTGTCAACACTGAGGCACTTTCTGCAATTTCTCCACCACCAGGAAGTAAAATAATAACCAACACACAGTGAGTGCTTAGCATGGACCCGGCCTGGGGTTAAGCGTATTACATGTCTTAGCCCACTTAATCCTCACAGCACCCTGTGAGCTGAGTACTTTATTATTCGTACTTTACCGGTAAGTGAACAGAGGCCCAGAGAGGTTCAGTGGTCGCCCAAAGTCACACAGCCAGAAGGAGGCGGAGGTGGCATGGGGGCCCGGGCGTCCACCTCGGAGTCCACTCTGAAGCCCCGGGCCGGCTGCGGGGGGCAGAGGGGCAGTCTCCCTGGGCTGCACCGTCCACCACGGTCTCTGTCGTATGTAATAAGTTTCGGGCAGTGTCATCCGTTAAGTACCGCGTTCGCCAAAAAGTTTGTTTGGGTCTTTCTGTAATCTCTTACTGCTTTTTCCACCAACACGTCTTCTGGGCCGAGGATGGACCCTGCTCGTTTCCCGGCGTCTGTCTGTCTGGCTCGCGTAGCAGGCGCCCTGAGTCAACAGTCACGGAGGATGTGGGTAGGAGGGGTCCTGATTGGCAGGGCTTCGCGCAGAGAGAGGGCTGGAGGGGTGGACTGGAGTGAGACCTCGTCTCAGCTCTTCAGGAGCTCGGAGCAGGCCCGGGATGGTCAACGCTGGCCCAGGGAGGGGAGGCCCGTGGGGGGCAGGCCCAGGCCCTGTGGGGGCCCAGGGGAGGATAGAGGGCTTCTAGACCAGGGAGCAGGGGCGGGAGCAGGGGAGGTCTGGGCGGGGCAGGTGAGCGGGCCTGATGGAGACGGGGGCTTGGGGGTGGGGAGGGGGGACCCCGGCAGGCCCGGCTGTGTGGGTGGGGGGCTCCCGGGAGCGGCCCTGGGCTGCTGCCCCCATTAGGCCTGCTGGCCTCCGCGGCCGCCCCGACCCTGTGGAGCCAGTGCCCGTGCGTGGGGCCCGGCCCGTCTCTGGGCTCTCTGCTCGCCCCCCCAAACTGCTTGTTCAGCCCCTTGATCCCCGTGGAGGCCTCGGCGAGGCCTGTTAAATAATAATGTAGCTCACCAGGGCCTGTGTCAACACCGCATCCTCCGTGTTCATTATCTCGATTGCCACCTTCAAAGTCTAATCCAGTCGTCTGGAGTTCATTTTAACTGATCGCTGGAGGGGATGCGGGCTGTGGGATGACTGTTGCATCTTAATTAAAAAAAAAAAGAATGGGGACAGGAGGCCTGAAGCTTGTGGGGCGCCCTCCGCCCAGCCGGCGTGGTCGGGGCAGCGGGGCAGGGTGGGGTCTCCCCCACCAGCTCAGGGGGAAGGTGGCGGTGTGATGGGGGGGGGCGCCAGAGAAGGGGCTGAGCCGCGGGTGGGTTTCCTGCGACTGGGTTGGACCGGTGGGGCCCTTTGTGCCGAGGGTTTCGCCCACTGGAGGGCGGGGGTCTCTGGCCTCCACTCCAGGCCCAGCTGGCCCCTCTGCCGCCCTCTGAACGTGCCAGGCTCCTTCCCCCACCAGGCCTCTGCCTGCCCTCTTGCTCTTCCCCTGCCTGGGGCAGGGACAACGTGCCCGCGGGCTGTCCCTCGGGCGGCTCCTTCCCATCCCGGACCCCCTGCTCTGTGGGCCCTGCCCAACAGCGTCATCAGTCACCTTCCCCCGGCCAGGGTCTGCACACGTCAGCGGCCTCACTGTCACCGCCTGCAGCCGTCTCCCAGATGGCTGTTGTCTCTGCACCCACCTGGCCATGGACAGATGAAAACAGGGTGGGGCCTGGTCTTTTTTTGTTGTTTTTTTTCTTGGCAGGATCTTAGTTCCCTGACCAGGGATCGAACCCATGCCCGCTGCATTGGCAGCGCAGAGTCCTAGGCACTGGGCCCCCCAGGGAAGTCCCACGGCCTGTCTTGTCCCCAGAGCTCCCAGGGCTGCGTGCCACACCCGCCTCTAAGTCAGGGCTGCTGGGCATTTGCGAAACTGCCCCCGGCCCAGGGCGGGTCGGCAGGGCGGCTGCCTGCTGCCTTACCTGTTCTTTTGGGGCCAAGTGTTGAAAAGCTGGGTGGGAGGAGGCTTGGGGCTCTGGGGCCAGTTGGGAAAGTGCCCTGGGAGTTGGGCCTCGGAGGAAGCGGATCGGGTTGGGGAGGCCCCACTGGACACGCCAGGGAGGAGCCCTGGGCAGAGGGCCTGGAGGCGGGCAGGGCTGCGTCCTGCTCGACAGTGGCCGCCAGCGCAGGGCAGAGGGGCTGGGCAGGGGCGGCTGCGTGCCCCCCGACCGTGCCAGCCCTGGCGGCTCCCTCCTGGGGGCCACTGCAGCGGAACAGGCTCCCCCGGCCCTGCCTGGAACGTGCCAGAACGCAGGGCGCCTTGTGTCGGGTTGGGCCCGGGCCTGGCTCCTGCCCCGCAGGGCTCTCCCATTGGGCTCCGACCCCCCGCCACCCCCCAGAAGCCTGTCTGGACCTCCCCCTCCCGCCCTCTCACGGGCCCTGGGTCACACCCTGTGACCTGGAGCCGCAGCACCGCCTGACTTTAGGGGACGGTTAGTGGGAGCTTAACTGGATGGAGCCCCATGGGGCCGGCCCACGTCTGGTGGGCTCCCACAGCCCCCCCACGTTCCTGGGGCTGGGAGCAGGCTGACGCATGCTCGGTGAAGGGTGTGAAGACAGCCGACGTTTCTTATCCTTTTTTTTTAAACTCTTTCTGGCCATGCCATGTGGCCTGTGGGATCTTCCCCAGCTGGGGTTGGACCTGCGCCCCCTGCATCGGAAGCACAGAGTCTGAGCCACTGGATGCCAGGGAGCCCAGGCCGAGGGCGTCTCTCTCAGGGAGGTGGGCTCCATCTGGGGCAGATCTGAGGGTGCGGGTGGCGGGACAGTCGGCCAGCGGAAGGTGTTTCCCCACGTGTGTGCTGCCGGCTCTCCAGCCTCCCGGGGCTCCAGCGCTGCCTGTCCGTCTGCCTCCCCGGCACCCGGGTGCTGGCTGCGGATACCAAGGCGTGCCAGCAAAGAAACTTCTCCGGCTTCCTGGACGCCAGCATGCTGCAGACTTCCCCCTGCCCATCCCCACACCCACCCGCCTTCCCCACCCGTGATTTTCACGTTTACTGCCCAAACTTGGTTTGCCTGTATTAGCTGTTGTAAATCTATCATAACAGTGTGACGCGGCATGAATAATGCATCACTGGGCTGTATTAGTTTTCTGTCTCCTATCTTATTTATGACATGAAACGGGTGGGAATTTGCAAAAGCGAAATTCAGGCGCAGGGCTTTTTGGGTAATGGTATGCAAATCGGCGTGAGGGGCAGAAAGATCCACTCAGCCCGCAGGCGTCCAGGGGGCCTCCAAGTCCCGGACCCTGGTGTTCAGGTCGCTCAGGCTTTTGGGTCGGGGGGCTTGTTGCTCTGCAGAGTTGTCTCAGTTCAGCAGTTTTAATTTTTTTTTTAATGTGTCTGTCATCGTTTATTGTTGCCATCCTGTTCTTTTTGCTTTAATTAAAAGTTGGCAGGTGAAACTTAAGAAATCGATTTTCTAAAGGTTGTGGGGACTTCACCGGAGGCCTCAACACTAAGAACTTCCAAAGGAGTGCAAGTGTTTTCTAGCAGCATGAAGGACTGAGGTTAGATGCTCAGAGGGACTTCCTTCCAGCCCGCTTACGGAGGATGGCGTGTGACCCTGTGGGGGCTTCCTTCCTAGGAGGGCACCGAGGGGTCGGAAGGGGCTCCCGGCCGTGGTTGCGACCTCTGCCCTCGGGTCTGGGGCTGTGGGGACCCACCTGGAGGATGCCGGGTGGGGTTCGAGGGGCTTAGGGGCCAGGGTCTAGCTCCCCTTCTTCTCACCAAGATCGCAGGGCTTTCTTCTAACAGTCAGTCTACCCTTGTCCTGAAAGATGCAGGTTGAGGGAAGGATTTCATGGTTTAAAAAAAATAGTTTGAAGCTGTTGGCTGAGGGAACAGGTTCTAGGAATCCATGGAGGGAGCAAAGGGAGACGGTGGAGGGAAGAGGGGATGGGGCGGGGTGATAGCGGGAGAACAGACTGGGGCCTGGGGCGGGAGGGCAGGGGTGGCCGTGGGGTGCACGGCAGTTCTCTGCCCTCTGCTGTCCCGCGGCATCTCTGGCTGTCAGGGGCTGTGCCCCCTCCACGCAGCTCTTCCGTGCCCACCCCTGGTCCCCCGAGGTTATTCTCCCCGCTGAGCCCTGATGCAGAGTCAGGGGAGGAGACACCATAGGAGCGGTTGTCCAATGCCCTGGGATTTGGCACACTCAGCGAGCCGTGGATGGACCCGCGGGGTGCCAGGCCTTGGGCTGGGCCTTAGTACAGTGGAGACTGGACGCTCGGGCAGGAGGGATCACGCGGGCAGAGGGTTGGGCTGGTGCCCGGAGTTGAGGGTGAACACGGTCGGCCATGTGATGGCCTGAGCGAGCCTGGCCGCGGGGCTGCGGGCGGCTCTGCCCAGTGGGGACCTTGAGCGGCGTTGCCTGCTGCCCCGGGGCCTCAGCGGGCTTAGATGGTGGGGCGGTGGGGGTTCGGGGGCCGGGCTGGCTGGTTCCAGCCTCTGGCTCCACTACCGACTACGTCAGTTTCCCCACCTCTAAAATGGGGAGCATCACCGACCCTGCCTCAGGACTCGCATCGAGATGCACGTGAGACTCCCCAGTCCTGCCTGGCGAGGAGTCAGCACGGGCAGGGAGGGCTTCAGCCTTTGTTTTGTGGTGACTGCGGGACCCCCCTTCCCCGCACAGAGGGTGGTGGGCCGTGCCCTCCTCCGGGGGCTCTTCCTGACCCGAGGATGGAACCCGCATCTCCTGCACTTCCCTGCATTGCGGCCGGACTCTCCGCCCCACCAGGCCGCCCGGGAAGCCCTGGTCCTCTTGCCTACCCCTTCCAGCCCGTCGGGACGCGTCCGCCTTCGCCTCGGTCACGGTGCATCCTGATTCTCAGGTGGCTACCGTGTCCAGGATGCGGATCTGCGCCTGGTCTGAGGCGGGACCCTCCCGGGCCTCACCCTGCGCAGGAGGGCAGGACCCTTCCTGGGGCCTTGCCCCACACGGGAGGGCAGGACGCTGCCTGGCCAAGCTCGCTCACCTTCTGTGCCGAGCTCGGGGGCCCTGGGGTCCAGGCTGTCCTGAGCCTGGGCCCGTGGGTTGAGCGGGTGCTGTGGGTGCTGAGTGCGGGCCTGTGAAGAGGGGGCCTGGACTAGAGCCGTGTGGTCTGGCTTGGGCAGGACAGGCGGGTGCAATGCCTTCCGTCCCTCGGAGCTGGGATCAAAGCCAGGCCTCCATGGTGGACCTTTCTGGAACACAGCTTCCTCACTCCTCACCCTGCTCCGGCCTGACAACCCCGGCCCCCTATGCCCTGGCGGCTCCAGGCCCTCGGCTCCAGACCCCATGCCCGCTCCGGGCTCCGGTAGCGGGCCCACCCTCATGGGCTGGCCACCCCCCAACCCCGGTGCGGCTGTGGTGAGGGGGTCCCGGGGTGACAGGCAGCCCCTCCTGCTCCGTGGGGGTTGAGGCTGATGGAGACTCACCCAGAGGCTGGTCCAGGCTCTTAGTGAGGAGGAGCCCATGGAACCTTTGCGGTGGTCGTCTGATGGAGTTCTGCTCAGTCGCTCAGCCGCGTCCGCTCTTTGTGACCCTGTGGTCACCCACTGTCCCCCTTCTCGGTGTGAGGAAACTGGGGCAGCAGGCGGAGCAGCTGGGCCCCAGACCCCGAAGGCCTGGTCCTGCGCCCCTGGCCTCGCTGCGTCTCGCAGGCCGGAGACAAGTGATGGACATGCTCAGGCTGCGGCGACGTCCCAGCAGAGGGGGTCAGGCCGTGCGCTCAGCCCGCCGCCTCCAGGACGGTTGCGCCCCCTGAGTCCTGGCTTGGCCTCCCTGTCTGACCGGAGGCTCTGCGTCCCACCTCCCCGCGGGCGGCGAGGGCACCCAGGCTCAGCAGGTGCCAGCCGCAGGTGCGGCGTCTTCTGCTGGGTCTTCACCTGGTCCCCGGCTCCCTCCTCCGCCCCTGCGCCCGGGCCGTCCCCTCCAGCTGCCAGCCTTCTTGGTTTTGAGTAACTCCCCCCACCCCCACACAGCTTTTATTTTTCAATTTTTATCGAAGGATAATTGCCTTACAATTTCATGCTGATTCCTGCCACACAGCAACGTGAATCAGCCTCAGCAGTCCACGCGCCCTTCCCTCCAGAACCTCCCCCACCTCCCACGCCATCCCAGCCCTCCAGGTGGTCCCAGCGCTGGCCTCAGCCCCCCGCCTCACACAGCAGACCCCCGCTGGCCGTCTTGTTTGTGTGTGGGAGTGTGTGTTCCCACGTCTCAGTCCGTCTCACCTCCCCTTCCACCGCTGCATCCACAGGTCCATTCTCTGTGTCTGCGTCTCCTCTGCTGCCCTGGAAATAGTTCCATCGGTACGTTTCTAGACCCCACACGCCTGCATATACGACATTTGTCTTTCTCTTTCTGACTTCCTTCACTCTGTACGGTAGGCTCCGACGCATGTACCCCGTATCATACATAAACACACGCCATTTGGGACTAAATTATTTAGAAGCCAGTCGCAGGTGTCTTTACCCTCCACACTAAATACTTCAGCAGGGCCCTCTTACCTAACTTCAGAAGCATTATCGTGCCCAGGAGGTTCACATGAATCTACCCCCCAGGGACCCATTTTCCCAGTTTGTCGCCAGAGTACCTTTCATAGCCACTCCCCCTCGCCACCTCCAGCGCCCGGCTGGGAATCACAGGCTGCATCTGGTGGTCGTACTCCTTTCGTCTCCTTTTATTTTTTTAATAACTTTATGTGTTTATTTACTTTTGGCTGCACTGGGTCTTCGTTGCTGTGTGAGGGCTTTTCTTTAGCTGTCGGAGCGGGGGCTCCTCTTTGCGGCAGCACAGGCGTCTCATCGCGGCGGCGCCTCTGGTTGCTGACCACGGGCTCTAGGGCGCGTGGGCTCGGTAGTTGAGGCTCACAGGCTTCGTTCCTCTGAGGCACATGGGACCTTTTCCCGAATCAAGGACCGAACCCATGTCTCCTGCATCGGCAGGCAGATTCTTCATTCCTGAGCCCCCAGGGAAGCCCTCGTCTCCTTTTAATCTAGGACAACTCCCCTCCTTTTCTGTCTGTGGCCTCCGTGAGAGTGACTTTTTGGAGAAATCCAAGCCCATGTCTTGTCCAAGGTCCCACCAGCTGGAGTTGCTCCACTGTTCCGTCCTGATGAGGTCAGAGTGTTTGGCCAGGTTCTCTGCAGGGAAGCAGGGCTTTCCTGTCACATCGCTGGGAGGCGGGGAGGCTGTAGGCTGGTCCCATCCTTGGTCGCTTGGTTGAGGTGTGGTCTGCCAAGCGTCTCTGTCCTCAAGGTACCAGCTTCCCTTTGTAACTACTGTGGGTTAGTCTTGCAAAAATGGGAGAATACCCCGTTCCTTGCGAATTTTCACTGCAAACTTTTATTTAAAGAGGATTGTCCTTCACTCCACGTAACTACCCTCCTTGACTACCACTTCAAACGCATAGGTTATTTTTAAGGCCCGGTGAGTTATCATCCAGGACCACTGTTACTATTTCTGATGCTCAAATGGTCTCCGATTCAGCCATGAGGAGCCCCTTGTGCTGGCCCTAGCTCCTTCGGACGCTCCCTATCACTCTCTGGTCGCCCTCTTGCTTTCTGCCTCTGAAGACGCTCTGCGCTCACCTGGCACTTCCCCTGCCCCAGTCACCGGTCTGCAGGCACCCTGCCTGCTTCCCTTTCGTGTGGGATGGTTTTAGAAACCAAGAAGGGGTGTGCGCACTGCTGTTGGGGTGTCATTGCTTCCAGACACTTTCAGTGCACAGGGCCAGGGAAAAAAGCCCTCAAGTTCATACTGATACCTCTAACTCAAATCCAAGGTCACAGAGCGCTCCTGTCGCCTCTCAGGCTACGCTTGACTCTTGCTGTTTACCTTCTTCCTCTGTGTTGCTTAGTCGAGTCTGACTCTTTGCGACCCCGTGGACTGCAGCCCGCCGGGCTCCTCTGTCCATGGGATTCTCCAGGCAGGAAGACTGCAGTGGGTTGCCTTTCCTCCTTCAGGGGATCTTCCCGACCCAGGGATCGAACCCGCATCTCCTGCATCTCCCGCATGGCAGGCAGATTCTTGGCCACTGCCGCCAACTGGGCAGCTCTGCAGCTGACCCTGGCTCCCAGTGATAAAGCCTGCCTCAGCCACACCACGTGGTTTCAGAATCAGCGCCTGTTCTATCACCACCAAACCCAGCCGGGTTCAGGGTTTCTCTGTGGATCTTCTTGTCCTTAAACAAGGACCGAGGTTGTGTTTTCAGAGGGCAGAGTTCTCAACCTACTTGAATGGATTCTTTTCTATGTGCGTGTGACCATGTTCCAATAAAACTAGATTCACCAAACCGTGTCAGGCTGGTGTAGCCCGAGGGCCACTGTGTGCAGAATTCTGGTCCAGACGCTCATCCTAACAGAGCAGCTCCCGGTGCCAGGGAGGCAGCCAGTGAATAGCCTGGCATGTAGGGGCCCCGCGGGCAGGAAGCGCTGGGCCTCCTGGGGCCTGGAGGAGGGGCATGACTGGGCTGGTGGTGCAGGTGGGCGGGGGACCTTCTTCAGAGACAGGGGGGTAGAGGCCTCTTTGACAGTAAGGTAGCACCCCACTTCTGGGCCCCCCTAGACTAGCCAGGAATTAGAGGAGGGGTCCAGAGGTGAGAAGGAGGAGCCATGGCCTGGAATCGGGGTGCCAGGTGGGTAGCGTCTCATCCGGCCTTGGTGGATGGCCTGGCTGCCTCCCGGGCAAGGATTTCTGAGCTCCTGTCTCCAAACACCCCATGTTTGGGAAACAAAATGAGATGTGTGCCTCTCAGCACTGAGCCCCTGCTCCCACCCAGGGGTGCTGCAGTCAGCGCCCTCAGCCCCCTGGGGCCCACAGTGCCACCCATCCCTGCCCCGTGTGCCCAGGAGGCCCAGCCGCGGCACCCAGACCCAGCCTCCCCAGCAGGCTCCTGGGGAGGGGAGGGGTCCTGGGCAGGGCAGAGGTGCCTGAGGAGTGAGGGGGGAGCTGGGGCTGCCGCCACTCATGCCCATCCCTGCCCCTCCCCCCCCGCCTCGCCATTGGACTTGGTAGGTTTGCACAGGCCTCGGGCAAAGCCCTTTGGGCCTGGAGGTAGACTTGTTACGCCTCTGGAGAAGTGAGCCTGGATTTCCGCTGCTGACTTCTCTTTTAATTAGATTCCAACAGCAGCGCTCAGGGCTGACTGGCTGCAAAGTCGGGGCAGCTTTCTGTGGGCCCAGGTCTCTCTGCGCTTGCAGTGCAGTCTGGCTTTTTCAGAGTCAGGAAATGCTTTTGACCTCCCTTCAGGAGCCAGGCAGGAGTCTCGCAGCACGCGTGTGAGCAGGCACCCACCTTCCTGTTGGTGTCCGTCTGTTTGTACATCCGTGTGTAAGTGTGTGTGTGCTGTCTTTTGGAAAAGTCTGCAGACGAAGCCTGCTGGGGGCCCTTCCGTCCAGCTGCCCCGTCCGTTCATCCGTCTGCTGCCCTAGGTGGCGCCGTGGGTCTGGCCGCAGGGTCTCATCTGCGATGGGGCCGCGGGTGCCTCGGCTGGCCGAGGGGGCGTCCTGTTGGAGGCCTGTGCCCCGCCCGCGTCTGGGCCTTCAGGAGAGCTGAGTGTGGGCTGTTGCAGGAAGAGACCCCCCCACCCCCAAAAGGGGCTCTTTCTTTGAAGAAGAGCTCCTCTAGAGAAAGGAGCTTCTGGCCGGCACTTCCGGGGCTGAGTGAGAGGCCGGGGACACGGACGTCCCCTCCTTCCCTGCACCGCCTGGACGGAGCTGGCCTTTTGGAGGCTGTGGGGGCGGGGCCTCCCCCTGCAGCCCCGGGGCCTTCTCTGGGGTGGGGGAGGGGTGCTGAGGGAGGAGGAATAGAAAAGCACCCCCACAGAAGGCCATAGTCTGAGCCCCCAGTCTGAAAAGGAGGGAGGCGCTCCCTGGCCTCGGAGCATGCCTGGCCTGATAGCAGACCCCCTCCTCACCCCCGGGACCCCTGCTCTGATGGACGTGACAGGTTTCTGCCTCAGAGGAGCTGCAGCTTCTGCCCTCAGGGACCCCGTCAGGACCCTGCCCGCTGAAAGCCGCCTGGCCCTCCTCTTCTGCTGGGGGTCCTCTGGGGCCCTGGACTTTCTGTGACGCCGGCCTGCCGGGCCACCCACCTGGGCTGCAGAGCCCTGCCGCCGGGGCCGGGCTCAGAAGACGCCGTCGCACGGGTCATCTCACAGTCCTGCCCGCCGGCCCAATCCTGATCTGGGCACGCACGGAGCTCACCGGCTCGGCTCCCCCGAGGCTCCCTGGCGGAGACCCCCGCCCCAGCTTCTTTATCGCAGTGGGAAAGCTCTGGTGATCCGAGCCGGGACGGACTTGGGGCTGAGCCAGGGTTAGGGTGATTGCGGCAAAAGAAATAGAGTGCCTTTATTGCCATTTCTCACTTGCTGAGCCCATGCGAGGCCCAGAATTCCTGCCTGCTGCCACATAGCTCTCAAACTGAGCCTCTTTCCGAGGTAAACCTGACGTGGTCACTTAGCAGGCCTGGACCCCTCCCTCACTTAAATAAAATCTAACTCTTTACCAGGATCCTCAGGGCTGCCTGGCGTGACCGGCCCTGACTGCCTCTCCCACCTCTGTCTTGCCACAGCGCTCCCAACAGACCCACTAAGACGGCGAGTTCATTCCTGCCCCAGGGCTTTTGCACTTGCTGTGTCCTTTGCCCAGCGTGTTCTTTCCCCTACCCCGTATCCCAGGGCTCATTCCTTCACGTTTGACAAATGCTACTTCCTAGAGAGATTTTCCCTGGCCGCCCAATCTTAGTGGGCTCCCAGTATTTTTTCTGTGCAGCGGTTATCCCTATTGGGAGTAATCTTTACTTGTCTTACCTGTGTGGGCTCCTCGGTTACCTTGTTCACCACTGTATTCCCAGCATCTAGACCCATGCCAGGCACATCCTAGGGTCTCAAGAACATCTGTTGGATGAAGGAGACTGTGTTAAGAACTGGGTTTGTGCTAAACCCTCCCTCACCCAGAAGTCCCCATAACCCTTATGACAATCTCCACCTACAAATGGGGAGACGGAGGCCCCAGCTGGGGAAGTTACTGAGGAAATGAGATTTAACAGCAGGGCTGATCCCACGCCCATGTTCTCGCCAACATCTCCTGGAGTCATGGGCTTCCACCCAAGATCTATTCTTTATAGAAAAAAAAATGGAAAAAACAGAAAGGAGGAAAGTCACCATGTTCTGCCCTGGAATAACCCTCACTCTGCAGGCTTCACCCCCCCCCCCCCCCCCCCCCCCCCCCCCCCCCCCCCCCCCCGGTTTTGGAGATGGCCTTTTTTGTTTCTTTTTGTCATAACTGCTATGACAGTCATGTTTTTCTGTGTTTATCACTCAGTCTCTGTAAATGATAACATGATATTAAGTATATGGACGGTCCACTGGGTGGATTCACCAGAGTTACCTGACTGTCCCCAGCGGTCAGGCATCTGTCTAGTCTGCTGTGCTGGAGGTTGTTGATGATTAGGTAACAACTCAGTATCGTAGCTGGATTTCAAGCATCCATCCATTTGCTCTTTGATCAAATTTTGCCGTGTGCTGAGCTCTGTGCTGGGCACGCTGAAGGGCCTGAGGCACAGTGTCTGTCCTTGGAGTCCATGGACCAGGGTGGGAGAGAGTCAAGCGTGGCCAGAGTGGAATAGATGTCACCAGGCTGGAAGATGGCAGGCAGAAGGCCAGTGCAAGGGTGCCCGGGGTGGGCCTCGTGGAGTCTTCAGGTGCTGAAAAGCTGTTCCCAGGAGGACAGTGGGCGATGCCCATTGCAGGCGGGCCATAGCGAGAGCTGTGACGTGCGTCTGAGCATCGTTTGGGCCCAGGCTTTGGTTGGGCAGGGAAGGCGGGGTTGGGGCAGAGATGGGCCTGAAACGCTGAGCTGAGGAACTTGGACTTCCTCCTAAAGTAGATGGGAAGCTGGGTGTTTATCTCCTTGCTCTTTAAGAGTTATTTTTTTAAGATCAAAATTTTATATACACCTGTAAAAAAAAAATCAAACAGCATGGAAAGATTTATCTGGAAAGACCCTCCCCCGCCATCTCCCCGTCTCCTGTCCTTTCTGAAATGTCCTATCCCATCTCCTGCTTTCTGAAGTACTCTCACCTGTCCTGTTTTTAAACCATCGGGTACCCCTTGTGACTCTTGGCTGTCAGTGCCGCTGTTTCTGGGTTTGTCAAGGTTTGGACGCACGGCGTGTCTCCCCGCAGTGATGGCGAGGCTCAGGCCCGCGCCGCCCGCCTGCCTCTGGCACTTCTGTCCGCTGCTGCCTCTGTCGCTGCTCAGTCGCTCGGTCGTGTTCGACTCTGCGATCCCATGGACGGCAGCACGCCAGGCCTCCCTGTTCTTCACCAGCTCCCGGAGCTTCACTCATGTCCATTGAATCAGTGATGCCATCCGACCATCTCATCCTCTGCCAGCCACTTCTCCTCCTGCCTTCAATCTTTCCCAGCATCAGGGTCTTTTCCAGTGAGTCGGCTCTTTGCATCAGGTGGCCAAAGTATTGGAGTTTCAGCTTCAGTCCTTCTAATGAATATTGAGGGTTGATTTCCTTTAGGATGGACTGGTTGGATCTCCTTGCCGTCCAAGGGGCTCTCGAGAGTCTTCTCCAGCAGCACAGTAGAAAGCATCAATTCTTCTTTCTGTGGCTGCGTGCCTTTAGATAATGTGTACAAGCTGCCACTCCCTCTTCCGTGGACTCGCCGCCCTGTCCTCCCCTTGCGTCAGGGTAGAGCCTGGTGTGCGCTTGCGTTTCCTGTCCCTCCTTCAGGGCTATCCCGTGGGTAGCTTGAGCTGGGCCACCTTAGAAGTATTGACACCCCAGGAATCAACAGACACAGCATACCAGGATTCCCCCTGCCACTTGTTAAGCGTTTGCCAGCACACCGGCCCGGGGCTCCTGAGTCCCCTCCCTCTGACCCGTGTTCGGGGTGAGGTGAGCTTGGCCTGGGGCTTCTGAGTCCCCTCCCCCTGACCCAGGTTCGGGATGGGGTGAGCTTGGCCTGGGGCTCCTGAGTCCCCTCCCTCTGACCCGGGTTCAGGGTGGGGTGAGCTTGGCCGGGGGCTCCTGAGTCCCCTCCCTCTGACCCGGGTTCGGGGTGGGGTGAGCTTGGCCCCCAGAGGCTCGGCCGGCCAGCCCGTCACGGACAGCCCCTCTTCTGCGCTGCAGCAAAGCTTCGAGGCGCACCAGGACGAAGCCGTGAGTGTGACCCACATGGTGAAGGCGGGCAGCGGTGTCTGGATGGCCTTCTCCTCCGGCGCCTCCATCCGCCTCTTCCACACCGAGACGCTGGAGCACCTGCAAGAGATCAACATCGCCACCAGGACCACCTTCCTGCTGCCAGGTGAGACCCTGCTGTCCCGGTGGGGGGCTGTGGACGGGGGAGCGGACACTGGGAGGCGGCTTCCAAGCCGGGCCAGGTTATCTCATGAACCCTTAAGGCAGCCTTTGGTCGGCCTTGAGAACCGGGCCTCCCCGGGGAATCAGCTGACTGAGGGTTCCAACCCAGGCCTGCCCTCCGGAAGCCCTTCTGGCCGTCCCCGCGGCACAGCAGGCCAGCGCCCCTGCGGAGGCAAGCTCCAGGCTCGGGGACTCCCGCGAGCCAGGTTGCTAACACACCACATTGGGCAGGTGGCCGGGCCCACCTATACCTGCCGCTCAAGCCCAATTCTGCCTCAACTCCCCTTCAAAATGAGCAAAGGGAAAGAGAGAAGGCCAAATACGGATCTCTTTCCTTAGAGATCTCTAGAGAAAGGCAGGGGTCCCTCTGAGTGTGCCATCAGGGTCTGGGTCGGGAGGGCGAAGGCCCTGATGTCCTCCGCTTGGGGCCGGCGCTTCGTCCGGCAGGGCTGTTTGGGGCCCACGGAGACGGTTACGATCTAGGCGCACCCTGCACCTTGCCCCCTGCCCAGAGGCCGCCGAGGCCTCCGGGGAATTGGCCGCAGGCCTCGCCCTTAGCGCTGATCCCTGTGAGCTGTGCTGGGAGCCAGGACAGATGCGTGCTCAGGGCCCACCGCTGCCCCCAGCCGGCTTGAGAGCAGCCCTCAGGGCCAGCGGGCCTCAGTGTGATTTGCCCCCAAGTTTCCACCAGACAGACTGACCCGGAGCTGGTCTGGGAGGATGGCGGCTGGGCTGGGGGCAGCAGGGGGAAGGACTCCAGGGCCAGGGAAGCAGCAGGTGTGGCAGGCTGGCCCGGAGCTGATGGTGACAGGGACTCGGCAGACGGCCACCGCAGAGGCTGGGAGTGGCCTACGCTGAGCCGGGGGCCGGGATTCCTGCTTGGTGAAGCTGGGCAGAGGGCAGTGACTCCAGCCAGCACCGCAGAGGCCACAGAGGCCTCTGTTCCACCCCAGAGGCCTAGTCCCTGATGCCACATAGGGGGCCCAGCGGTTGGCCTGGCTCCTGCTTCCCCAGCCAGTCTCACCGCCCAGTCCTCGAGTCCAGGCTGGTGGCCGTAGCAGGGGATGGTGGCTAACAACACGATCAACAGTGATGGTTCACAGTGGCTGCCTTCCACCAGGGCCCTGCAGTGAGCTGGGCGCCAAGGGCTTTACGTAATCGGGCCTCACTGTCCCCATTTTACAGATGCAGAGACTGAGGTTTGTTCGGCAGGGTAAAGTGGCTATCCCCTGGTCGCATGGCCAGAGACAGGACCGGGAGTCACGTCAGGGTGGACTCAGTTCAGAGCCTTGCTGCGTGTAACGGGGAAGAGATGGCTTCAGAGGTGACCAGGGTCCCGGCTCGGCCACTGTGGGCTCACAGCAGGTCTTTCTGCCTTGCGGAACCTCTGGTCCTTCTGTGGCGTGGGCAGTGCTTTCCGGCTCCAGGTAAATACTGTCAGGAAGACGCCTTGTTTAGGCCTGGGTCATCTGTGAGGAAAACAGATGCCTTTCTAACTTGCCCCCAGGGTGTGGGGTAAGGGCTTGGGGGACGTTTGTCATGGGCCCTCCCTCCCTCCCTTCTTTCCCTTTTTTATTTTTTAGCTTCAGTTTCATTGTCTCTCAAAGTGTTTAGTCATTATGTGAGGTAAATCTATTTTAGTTACAGTAAAAATTTCTCAGTATCACAGAAATATTTCCACATCTGTGCTGATAGCTAAATTAGTTCAAGTTAGTGGAACAATGGGAAAAAATGGATAATCTTAAGGGCCTTTTTCATCGTCTCAGTAAAGTCGGGGGGTGTGGAGCAACGTAGGGAAAGCGTCTGGGGCAGCTCTGGGGTCTGACCTGCAGGCTGTCACCTCCCCGTGGGTTTAAAACGCGTCTTCAAGTCCAGTGATTGGCTTGTTCTTAGCAGTTAGTTACCCTTAAAAAAGAGCTTCCCTGGTGGCTCAGACTGTAAAAAATGTGCCTGCAAAGAAGGAGACCCGGTTTCGATCCTGAGGTCGGGAAGATCCCTTGGAGAAGGGAATGGCAACCTACTCCAGTACTCTTGCCTGGGAAATCCCATGGACAGAAAAGCCTGACAGGCTACACAGTCCACGGGGTCGAAAAGAGGCGGACATGACTGAGCGACTAACACGCTTTCAAGACACTTAAAGGAGAAAAGGCGATCGTTATCATGGGGATGCCTGCAGAACAGGTACATGGAGTCCCCGGAGGTCAAATGACCAGCCTCAGGTCACTGCTGCGGGCCCAGAGCCAGGACCTGGGTCACAGCCGTCTCACGGGCTAACCGGGTGCCTCCCACTCCTCCAGCTTCTGTTTCCTCGTCTGTACGGCGAGGGCCGGAGATGGGAGCTGAGCTCATGGGGCCAGTGGGAGCCCAGAGTCAGACAGGCCCCGCCAGAATCCTGGCTCTGCCAGCTTCCAGCTGCGTGACCAGGCGCTCCAGCCCCGCCTCTGAGGGCAGGCGCGGGCCTTCACCTGAGAGGTGAGGACAGCGCCCCAGGGTCCCCACTCCAGGGTCCCCAGGAATTACAGCCCCAGGCCCTGCGGGCCAGGAGGCTCCAAGCCCAGGAGGAGCCAGCTCTGGGTGGAGGGGGCCTTCAGATCCACGCCACACTGTGTCCTGGCGGAAGAACAGAGCAGGATTCTTAAATTCTTTATTAGAGATATTTTTAAAAGGCTTTTAGGTATTTTTTTTCCTTCCCCCACACCACCAAATGAAATAATTGCGTAATTACTAATGAATTTGTTCCTCCTCTAAGTGTGGATTTTTTTGAGGGTGTGTTAAAAATTCATCGCGCTTCCTTCCCAGGACCCCTCTCCTCCACTCGCCTCCCCGACTGGTATTAATGCAGTTTTGAACCTAAACTCCCTCCTCCTCTTAACTAGACAGGTTATTAATAAAATGTTCTCCGAGAGCCTGAGCTTTTTAAAGTTGTATATCTCCAGATAGATGGCTTGGGTGAGTTGAGCACTGCCACATTAAGTCTCTGTGATAAAATATTTATCCACCATTAGACTTTTTTTTTTCCCCTTTCGGACTGTTTGTGAAGTGCCTCGCTCTTTTCCTTGAGGCAAAGCGGGAGGAGGAAGGGCCCGGAACGAGGTCTGCAGATGAAGTCATTTCTCCGTTCCGGCGCCTCTTGCGGTTTCTCACTGCCTTCCCCTCATTTGCTGGGTTTCTGTGGTCCGAGGGGCTCAGGGGAGGGAAGGGCATCAGGAAATGGTCTCTTGCTGGTCCTAAGGTCCCCGGGGCCCTGGAAAAGGAGGGGAGGCATGTAGGATGGAGACATCTGCCACTGCTCCTTCTCTTGGCTTTATTTTCATGGATTTCTGGCTCTGATGGAGCTGATCTTAAAGCATTTGAGTCTAGGTCCTTTTAATAATCACATTTTCCTAATAGCCTCCACTTATTGATTGTATATTATGGGCTAAGAGCTGTGCTGAACTGTGTGTATATATATTATAGTGTGTGGGTATATATGTGTATATGTACACAAAGTGTGTATTATATACATAGATAAAATTTCTAATAATCATAAAATCGAGCAGGGGATGTTTGTTGAGCAATGGTAGAAAGTGGCTTATTGATTCACGCAGCTGCTAAGTGACGTCAGCGCCCACATCCTTGTTCACTTCTCTGCTTTCGTTCATTCATCCTCTCATTTAATCACAGGTCCTTTTAAAAAGCATTTATTGAGGTGTAGTTGATTTACACTATTACAGAAGTTGCAGGTGTGCAGCGTAGATTCACACTTTCGAAAGGTCGTACGCCTTCCGCAGTTACTGTGAAATATTGGCTCTATTCCGTGTGCTGTGCAGTGTGTCCTTGGAGCGTATTTATTTTATTCCCGGTGGTTTGTACCTTCTAACCCCCCACCTCTCTCCTGCCCCTCCCGCCTTCGCTCTCCCCACTGGTAACCACTAGTCTGTTCCCTGGATCTGAGTTTGCAGATCCCCTTCACGTGTCTGCCAGGAGCCAGGGCGTTTGATCAACGAGCTGGGGAGTCAGTTTCAACACACAGATGGGCTGCTGCCCTCAGGAAGCTTACATCTGGGGAGGCAAACGGTGGATGAGCCGAGAGCACAGAGGAATTACGGAGCTTGAGCAGAGCTGCGAGGAGAAGATGGCGGGGGGCGTGGCCCGAGCCCCGGGGGCTGCGGCACCTGCTCTCAGACCATCCCGGGAGCCAGCCCTGGTGGTGGGAGGCCTACACTCTCCGAATTGGTGCGGGGGTGGAGAAGAGTCCCAGCTCCCCCAACCCAGACGCTGTCTGTGAAATAGCCCGACACGCCGGCTTCTTTCCCCCACTCTGGTTTGCATTTACCCATGGAATCAACACTGTGAGTCTGACCTGTGGCATCTGCATCCTGTCGCCGGACTCATATATCCCACTGCCTGCCGGCAGCTCCACTCGGGTGTCTAATGTGCGTCTCAGACGACGTCGAGTCCGGAACTTGGACGTCCCGCTGGCCTGCTCCTCTCCCGTCACGGTCTGTGTGCAGCGCTGCCTTTGCACCCAGCTGCTGGACACGAAAGACCTGGGAGCTGCCCTTCCTCCCTCCCCTGCCCTCCCCTCTGCCTGTCAGCTGGCCTGTCTGCAAAGTGTCGGCTCAGCATCTCCCTGTCACCAGCGCGCCTCGGACGCCTTCATCCCTGCCTCGCCCGTCTCTCTGCTCGCTGCACCCCACCCCGTCCTCTGTCACGCGGCACCCAAAAGGCCTCTCTAAAATCACGGTGTACTGCTCCCCTGCTCAGACCCGCCAGCCGCGCCTCGTCATGCTGAGTGAACAGTCCCTGCCCTCACCTTGGCCCGGCCGCCCTCCGACCCTCCCTCGGTCACCTCGAGGTGCCTGGTCCCCCTGCCGCGCCGGCTCCGCCCTCCACAGAGCCGCTGGCTCATTCCCATCACCCGGCCTTTGCACGTGCCGTCTCCAGAGCTTCCCTTGGGTCTTGGCGTGGCTGCCTCGCCTTGTCATCAGATCTGGTCTCCTGTCTCCTGCCCCCCATCCTCCCAGGCAGCAGAGTGAGGCACGAAGCCCGAGCCTCCTCCTCCTACTGTCTGGCTCGCCCCGCCTTGGAGTCCTCTGCTGGCGTCTGCACTCCTTGTGTTCCCACTTCCTCCCTCCCTCCCAGGGCTCCATTAATACGGGTGTGTGTGTGTGTGTGTGTGTGTGTGTGTGTGTGTGTGTGTGTGAGTGAGTGTGAGTCGCTCAGTCATGTCTGACTCTGAGACCCCATGGACTGGAGCCCACAGCCTGCTCTGGTCCATGGGATTCTCCAGACGAGAATACTGGAGCAGGGAGCCATTCCCTTCTCCAGGGGGTCTTCTTGACCCAGGGGTCGAATCCAGGTCTTCTGCACTGCAGGCAGATTCTTGACTGTCTAAGCCACCACGGAAGCCCCCGTTAATCCGGTCGCTTCCATTACAACTGGAGTGAAGTGAAATCACAGACTCAAGTCTGTCTGCCACTAGCCACGTTTCAAGTGTGAGTAGCCACATGTGGCTGATGGTCACCAAACTGGGCAGAGAACATGTTGATTGTCATAGAGAGTTCCATAATGTTTGCTCCTGGGGGCAGCACTGTGTGGGGCTCCCCCTCTGCCTCCAGCACCAGGAGCAGTGCCCCCCACGGGAGGCGCGGGCTGCGCCGGGGCGATGCCGCGTGAACCCCGTCAGTGAAGCCTCCTTCCGGGCTGGCTGTGGAGCCGCACCAGTCCGCTCTGGGACCCTGCCCTGCAGAGGAAGCCCAGGCACTGCATCTGTGGAGCTCAAGCAACTGTTCAAGAGTAGAGGCTGGGACGTCCCTGGAGGTCAAAAGGTTAAGACTCGGAGCTTCCAGTGCAGGGGCCGCAGGTTCAATCCCCGGTCAGGGAACCAGGAGGCAAGGCCAAAGAAGAGCAGAGAGGCAGTGTGAAAGCATCAGGCTGTAAAAGTGACGGGCTCAGCTCTTCTCCTCTCCCGCCGCCCCCGCCCCGCACTCACCAGCTGGGTGACCTCTTTGGACCTTAACGTCCTCATCTGGGAAATGGGCACAGCATCCAGGTTGTGCTCACCTTTAGCTGTGGCAAGGCTTGTATCGGGCTGGGGCAGGTGTGTGAAGTGCTTTGGGAGCTGCAAGGCAGTATTTCTCACAGTGGCCCGGGGCCAGCAGCCTGGGTGTCCCTGGGAACCTGCGGGAAATGCGGGCTTCCCTCTGGGGTTGGCCCGCGGGTGTCGGCTCTCCTGCTGGTGCTGACGCAAGCCCAGCTGGAGAACCCCTCCTCCAAGCATCACTTCGCATGTCGTGGCGTGACTTGGGATTTGAGGAGAGACTAGGTCTGTCAGTGGGCAGAAGGATCCAGGCTGGAGGTGAGACAGCCCTTGGGAGGGCAGGCCTGGGCCGCCAGCGCCTCCCTCATGGCCGGACTTGTCAGCAATGGAGCGGTGACAGTGGCTGGCACCCAGCCCTGTGTGCCCTGCGACAGGCTCTGGGTTACGTGGCCCGCAGCCGCTGGCTCGCTCACTCCTCGGGACGAGGCTGTGAGATGTCATCACTGTCGCCCTGTGCAGTGAGGGCCCCCGGGCACAGAGGGGTTTTGTTTCCGGCCCTGGGACATGGAGCCAGGAGGTAGCCAAGCCGGGGTTTGGGCCCGCAGCCTGCGCCCGGCGCCCTGCTCTCGGCCGGGGCTGTGTGGCCCACACTGCGCCTCCCCCGGGAAGGGCACAGGGACCCACCTTCCCCCATCACTGCTCCCCCTCAAAGGCAGAGCCAGCCCCGCGGGTGACTGGACAAGAAGTGGTCTGCAAGTCTGGACTGGCGTCAGAAACATGCTAGTTCCTGGCGCTGGGAGCCCATTCACCACGGGGCCCGGGGACTGCAGCTGGGCCCCCGCTGGAGGAAGGCCTGTGCGGGCAGCATGTCAAGCCCGGGTTGGAACCCACAGGGCCACCAGCTCTCCCAGACCCCTCCCCACACGTCCCTTCTGCACTGTGTGCTTTACCCTCAACCCGCGCCTCCCCAGGCCCCTCTCTCCTCCCCAGCTGGCCGGTTATGTCCCTGGCATGGGCGGGCCTCAGCCTGCACCTCGTGCCAGGAGAGCCAGCTGCTGCATCGAGAGCCGATGGGGGCCAGCAGTGTGGCGGTCCCTCATTGTAGCCTCGAGGCAGCCCTGCTTTACACAGGAGGAAACCGAGGCTGGGGGGGGTGGGGTGTTCAGCTGGGGGACCCAGGGCCAGACGCCAGCAAGGTCAGCCTCCCAGGCCCCACTCCTCAACCCCAAGGCTGTCCAGCTTCTTGCTTGTCCCAGGAGAGCCTCCTCGAGGAGCCATTCTCTCAGCTTTGGGGCCCCCACGCACCGCCATCCCCCGAGAGGCCCTGCAGCTCATGCTGGCTTCTCCCCCTGCAGGCCAGAAGCACCTGTGTGTCACCAGCCTCCTGATCTGCCAGGGTCTGCTCTGGGTGGGCACCGACCAGGGGGTCATCGTGCTGTTGCCGGTGCCTCGGCTGGAAGGAATCCCTAAGATCACAGGTGAGACCTGGGGGTCAGTTGCACGTGGCCAGGGCAGACTGGGTCTTGGGCCCAGATGCGTGCACTGTCTTCTCATCTGGGGACAGGGGTCCGTTCCCCAGTGTCCTCTCTCACTGTTGGTGGCTCGGTGGAATTAAATCACCTGGGCCCTGCAGTCTCCTTGCAGGTCTTCTTTCTGAGACTCAATTACCTCATCTGGCAGTGGGCATAGGAGGCACACTGGCCAGACGGTTTGCGGATTGGCCGAGACACCCAGCTAACAGGAGAGGTTCTGCCGGCCTCCTCCTGCTGTCGCCACAGCCCCTTCCACGTGTCCCGGCTGCAGAGACAGAAATAACTGAGGGCTTGCGGGGACGGAGGTCCATGTGCAGCCGTGTTTGCCTGGGTTAGAGGGGCCGCCCTGACGTGCTGGGATCTAGGGTTAGAGAAGACCCCAGAGCTCTGGGCCCCCTCTCTGCCTCTGCCCTGAGTGGTGGATGATGAAGTGGCCTCTTCCGGCCGCTGTAGGAGGGCAGGGCTGCCTGGAGTGGGAGGGAGATGTCCTGGGGGAGACCAGCCCCAGGCAGACCGCAAGCCTCTCTGCCCAAGAGGACCCTCTTCCTAAACTGTGGGACTTACTGCTTTCCTGGTCTCATCACTGGGTCATTTTTCTCATCCTGGGATCCGTCCTGGGGTTGCAGGGATGTGTTGGGCAGAGACCCTGCCCCCCCACACTGACAGCCTGGTCGGGCTGGCTTGTAGCCAGGGCAGCAAGTGCTGTGATGGCAGGTGTCCTGGGGTCAGTGGAGCACAGAGACAGGAGTGATCATCTCTTATGGGTGAAGGCAAGGAGGGAGCCCTGTGGAGGGGCTGAGCCAGGCCTCAAGGCCTAGCTGTCGAGTCAGGTGGATGCGAAAGGCTCTCTGGGCAGAGGCGATGGCTTGGGCAAAGGCAGGGAGACGTGAGGATGGCCCAGGCAGGGAGCTGCAGGTGCTTCCACGCCAAGGTTCCCCATGTGGTTTATAAAGTCACTCGTGTTCCCCTGCTCCACTCTTCCATGCACTCCTCCAGACCCATGGCCTTCCGGGAAGCTGCCAACATAGATCGCAGTAACCCAAATAAGCCAAAAATGAAACCCAGGAAGTTCTCCAAGAGACTCAGTTCAGTTCAGTTCAGTCGCTCAGTTGTGTGCAACTCTTTGCGACCCCATAGACTGCAGCACTTCAGGCCTCCCTGTCCATCACCAACTCCTAGAGCTTATTCAAACTCAGGTCCATTGAGTCAGTGATGCCATACAACCATCTCATCCTCTGTCGTCTCCTTCTCCACCAGACTCATGGGTCTTTAAAACTCTGGGCCTTTGGGCCCCTTCTCTCCGCCCCCTTCCTGCAGGAAAAGGCATGGTCTCACTCAACGGGCACTGTGGGCCTGTGGCCTTCCTGGCCGTGGCCTCCAGCATCTTGGCCCCTGATATCCTGCGGAGTGACCAGGAGGAGGCCGAGGGGCAGCAGGCCGAGGAGGACAAGGTGGACGGGCCGGCTCCCGAGCAGGCACCCGCGAGCCACGTGGGCGGGGAGCTGATCCGCAAGAAGGGCATCCTTCTGCAGTACCGCCTGCGCTCCACCTCCCACCTCCCGGGCCCGCTGCTGTCCGTCCGGGAGCCGGAGCCGGCGAGCAGCTCGGCCCTGGAGCACAGCGAGGAGGACGGCTCCATCTATGAGATGGTGGATGACCCTGACGTCTGGGTGCGCAACCGGCCCTGTGCCCGCGATGCCCACCGCAAGGAGATCTGCTCCGTGGCCATCATCTCCGGGGGGCGCGGCTACCGCAACTTCGGCAGCGCAGCGGGCAGCCCCGGGAAGCTGGCCCCGTGCGGGGAGACGGACAGCACCCTCCTCATCTGGCAGGCGCCCTTGATGCTGTAGCCCCGCCCAGGCCACGTGGCCGCAGGCCTGGCTGCAGTGGCTCTTCCGGCTGTTCAGGGTCCCCCGGGGAGCGCTGGGTGGCCTCGCCCTCAAGGGGCCTGCACGGGGCTGCGAGGACAGGCCTGGAACTCCACCATCTACCTGAGTGGAGCAGAGGGAAACCTTCCTTTTTAAGGAAAAAAAAACAATTTCAGTGTTTAGGGGAGTGGTTTGGGTTTGGGGAGAGGGAGGACACCTCCTGAGGAGATGGCCTTCTTTTTAAAAGCAAAAAAAAAAACAAAAACACAAAACCTCACAACTGCCTGGCAAGCCCAGCACCTCTTGTCGGGCCGAGCAGGGCTCAAGGGCAGCCACATGACCCTCCTGGGAGGGTGCGTGTGTGTGAGTGTATGAGAGTGTGTGGGCTGGTGTGTGAATATATATAAATACGTATATATGGTGTATATTATATGTGTATAAATGAAGTTTGTACATATTGGAGCTCTGGGAGATGCTGGAATAAAAGGCAAGATAACGTCAGTACTTGGGTTACAGGTTGCTTTTTAATTTTGTTTGGTTTGAGACGTGATAACCTAGACAGCATATTAAAAAAGCAGAAACATCACTTTGCTGACAAAGGTCCATATAGTCAAAGCTATGTTTTTTCCAGTAGTCATATATGGATGTGAAAATTGGACCATAAAGAAGGTTGAGGGCTGATGAATTGGTGCTTTCGAACTGTGGTGTTGGAGAAGACTCTTGAGAGTTCCTTGGACTGCTAGGTGATCCAACCAGTCCATCCTAAAGTAAATCAATCCTGAATATTCATTGGAAGGTCTGGTGCTGAAGCTGAAGTTCCAGTACTTTGGTCACTTGATGCGAAGAGTCGACTCACTGGAAAAAACCCTGATGCTGGGAAAGATTGAGGGCAGGAGAAGGCGGCAACAGAGGATGAGATGGTTGGGTGGTATTGACTCAATGAAGGTGAGTTTGAGCAAACTCTGGAGACAGCGAAGGACAGAGGAGCCTGGTGTGCTGTAGTCCGTGGGTTCTCAAAGAACTGGACACGATTCAGTGACTAGACAACAAGGAAAGAGCAGCTGTCACTGTTCCCGGTTGTTCTGGAACCAGCAGGAAGGGCTGAGGCTCGGCAGTGTGAGAACAGGCCCCAGATCTGTGGGCTGTCTGGCGCAGTCACCGATGGCCTCATGTAGCTACTTAATTTTTTAATTAATTAAAATGAAATATTACAGATTTTATTTTATTTTTCAGTCCTATTAGCCACATTTCTAGTGTGACTTGAGGTGCCACACACACGAGGTTTTATGCCGACTGCATTCGACAGCACGGATATGACTGTTTCCGTCACCCCAGAAGGTCCTCTCCTGCTAGAGAGGGGCTCTCGGGAGCTTCTTTTCTGAATGTTTCTGGAAGAAAAGGCTGGGCCCCAGTTCTGGAATGGTGTGGAGGCACAGGCCTTGGCATCTATTGGGAAAGTCTGGGAGGAAAGAAAGAAGAGGGCTTCACTGTGTGGAGGGTGGGGTCTGGGGCTGTTGCCATGGGCAGTATAGCTCTGCAGGGAGGTGCCTGAGACCCCTAGGGTGGGAGGGAGGGTGAGGTGAGTTCCAGGGGGCGGGAGCAGAGCCCAGGCTGAGGGTGGGATTGGGCCCTGGTTCAGTCTCTACCCTTGGGTTTCTAGAGCCGCCTGCAGGAAAAAAAAAAAAAAAAACACCCAACCCACCACCCAGAAGGGACGTGTTCTCTCCGCCTGTCCACCCATACATCTCTCTGTCGTCTGTGCACGTGTCTGTCCGCCCCCCACCCACAATTCTGTCCCCCCCTCCATACTTACTGGTGGCAGCGCTGGCATGCGGGGAGGGGGAAAGCCAAGGGGGCAGGCAGACCTCCCGGGGTGGGGTCACACAGCTCGATGAGTGTCCATGGGATGCTCTGGGAACCCAGGGCAAGAGCTGCCACGGAGGGGACATTTCAGCCGGGTCCTGACCAGCTGGTGGGATCCCCACTGGAGGAGTCATTCCCTCGTCCACTCCTTTCACACGCCCCTCGAGCCCTGTGGTTCTCAGGCCCCGTGCTGGCTGCTGGAGCCACAGAGGTGAGCTGGTCTATAGGCGTCACTGTCCCCAGGACAGGCATGCGGAAAGGGAGGGCAGGCGGGGTGCCCGTGCGCCAGGGCTGAGGGAAGGCAGGGTGCAGGGAGGAGCGCGGGAGGCCCTCACGCGGGAGCGGGCTGCCTGGGGACAGTTTGTTTCCTGGAGGGTGAGTGTCCAGTGTGGGTTCTGGGGAGCGGGGGGGGAGCTGTGTCTGCAGGAACCCTGACCCTGGACGCTGACCAGCTGCATCTGGTCCAGACGTACCCACCTTCTGTGGGCCTCAGATTCCCATTTTCTATCAAAGGGAGGCTCATTCCTGTCCTGCCAGCCTCTAATGGGAGCGGAGGGGCCTTTCTAAGCACAAACGGGATAAAGAACAGGTCTTCATCTCATTGCTCCAGTTAATTGAATGCCCTGTCTGGGTGCGACTCTCAGGCGGAGCTGGACAGGACTTTTCCTGGGACAGGAACTGTAGGTAGAGTGTGCTTGGGAGGATGGACAAGCCTGCAGCCTCGGATCCTACAGGCCTGTGTTCATGTCCAGCTCTGCCAAAGCCCGCTGTGTGTCTTTCAGAGCATCCCTTCACCCCGGGTCTCAGTCTCCTCATCTCTAAAATGGGGATGATGAGACCTTGTAGGAGGGCCAAGGACAAGTGCTATCAGTAATACTTATTTCCAGGAAGTCCATGGAAAGCGCTGGAAAGATTCCCCCCCCCCCCCCGCTCCCCCCGCCCGCAGCTCAGTGATGATTCCTTGTGTCGTGCTACTCAGCCTTGCTCCAGACGATTTGAGGCGGGCTGTTCATGTTAAGCAATCCCTCCCCGTGTGCAGTAGTTAGCATGTGAGAGCTCTGCGGTTCTGTTAGATCCCAGCCCCGCAGCCCGCTCAGCAGAAGGGGACCCAGGAGATGTGGTGGGGCCGATGAAATCCGTCACCGAGCAATTGACTGACTCTGCTACTGTAGTGAAATTATCGTATCAGTCACCAGCTCCTCTCTCAAGCCTCTGACAACAGAGCGAGGCGGGGTTGGGGGAGTTGGAAGCGGCTCCCGAGACGCCAGGAGGATGTGCCTGGCATAGGAGAGGAGACCCTCGCTTTAGATACTGATCAGAGTAATAATAACCGCAAATGTGCGGGGTGCCCCAGCTCGTTTCATCCTCACGGCCGCGCTCTGAGTAGCTGTTCTGTTTGCCTCGTTTTGCAGGTAAGGGATCCGAGGCACCGGGAAGTTAAGCAGCTTCCCGGAAAGTGTCAAGGCCAAAGCCTGAGGTCTGTCTACCGCCACAGCCAGGCTCTGAGCCCCCGGGCGACTCTGCCCCCAAGAGCAAAACTTGGAAGAGGAAGTTCCAACTGTGCTTCCGCCCTCCCCCTCACTAGCTGTGTGACATCAGGCACACGCCTTAACTCCTGTGTGTCCTAGCAAGGGGATGGTAAACAATCCCTGCCTTGGGAACCGAGTGCCTTCCATTCAGTGTTTATTGAAAGCTCACTCTCCCCTGACACCTCAGTTGGTAAAGAATCTGTCTGCAATGCAGGAGACCCTGATTCAATTCGTGGGTCGGGAAGATCCCCTGGAGAACGGACAGGCTGCCCACTGCAGTATTCTTGGGCTTCCCTGGTGGCTCAGCTGGTAAAGAATCCACCTGCAACGTGGGAGACCTGGGTTCGACCCCTGGGTTGGGAAGATCCCCTGGAGGGGGGAATGGCTACCCACTAGTCCATGGGGTCGCGACCTTCACTCCCGTGTGCCCGGGCTGACACTGGGTAGACTGGTGAACCATGCAGTGCGCACATCTGCCCCCTCCCCATTCCCTGGGGGCTGCAGACGGAACAGAAGATAACCAAGCAAAACGTGTCAGATGGTGTCCGTGCTCTGGAGAGAAATGACGTGGCGGGTTGGGGGTGGGAATCCTGGGGAGGGCACGGTGATGTTAAGCCGGCTGGGGAGGCCTCCCTGAGCGAAGAGCCAGGAGGAGCACACACGAGGCAGCAGGACGTTCTGGGTGGAGCGAGCCCCGCTGGGGCGGAGGGCGGGGCCCGCTGGAGCGGAGGGAGGGGCCGCTGGGGCGGAGGGCGGGGCCGCTGGGGCGGTGGGCGGGGCCCGTGGGAGCTGCTCGTGCGTCACTGGGTCAGATCGTGGGGGGACCTTGCCTTTTCTTGGTGACAGGAGGAGTCACGGGAGCGTTTTGAGCAGAGAACTGATGGCCTGTCTCTGGCTTTGTAACAGTCTCCTGGTTGCTAAATGGAGGAAAATGTGTGCAGGCGGGGGTGGAAGTGTCGGGGCCAGGAGACCACCCGGGAAGCTGTTGCCGTAATCTATATAGATGCTGGTGGCCTGGACCACAGTGGGTGTGGCTGAGGCAAGGGGCGGTGGTCAGGGTGGATGGGTTCTGATGCTGGAGCATCCGATGAGCAGACACAGCCCCCCGTCAGGAGGCAGCTGTGAGCTGGACCCTCTCCCAGCCGAGATCTGTGCAGCAGCTGATCGGGGAGCCCGGGCTGCTGGCAGACTGCTCCCCGCTGGGCACCCCAGCCTGTGGTCCTTCCCCGGCTACTCCAGGACACTCACCCCCTGGGCCATCGCAGGCCCGCAGGCTGAAACCCTCCCGTACCCTGCAGTCAGCAGCTCTCTCCCCCCCTGCTGGGCGCGTCAAGGACGCAGACCTCTGCCCTCTGCCCACGGCTCTGTCCCCCTTCACCTCCCTGGCTTTCTCCTGCATGTGCGAGGCCCGGGGCATGGATGGGGAGTGCGTTTCCCGCCCCAGGAGCCCGGGCAGTGTCCATCCTCAGGTCAGCCCCGTTTCCGACTTGCCGATTGAAATGGGATTTCCAGCCAGGAGAGAGCAGCTCAGGGGCCCCGGGGAGCCTCTGGGCTCAGACAAGGAGCTTTGATCTTGATTAATAAAAGGAAGTGGCTCATCTCGAGTTTCCCCAGAAGCAGATCCTGAGACGAGGATTTTGATTCCAGTTGGGGACGCTGAGCGGAGACATGAGACAGGGACAGAAGTCAGAGCTGGGTGTGTTAGCTGAGCAGGTGACCCGTGCTGGGGAGCTTGGGAGACACGCAGAGCTTCAGAGTTGCCCCGGCTGCGGGGTAAGGATGCCTGGCATTTATCCCCACCTCTCACCAGGAGTGTCCTGGGTGGACGCTGCTCCCAGAGCCATTTGTCCCGGCCTGCCTCACTGCTCAGCCAGAGAGAGGGTCCTGGGCTGAGCGTCCCCCTTACCCCCAGGAGAGCATGTACAGCCTGGTAGGGCTGGCTGTGGCTTTTATAACTTTAGAATGG
Source organism: Alces alces (assembly GCA_015832495.2). Lineage (NCBI taxonomy): Eukaryota > Metazoa > Chordata > Mammalia > Artiodactyla > Cervidae > Alces > Alces alces. The sequence continues at coordinate 1,175,653 of JADEYB020000016.1, forward strand.
TTTCTTCCTCAACAGAGGCAGGCTTTCAGGAAGATAATCTTGCTATGGACACAAAAATATCTAGTTAGGACCTCAAAGCTGGTTGTTTCTGCTAGGTTTCATCCCCTCTGTCTTAGCTTAGGCTGCTAAAACAAAAGACCATCACTGGGTAGCTGAAACAGTTTCTCTGTCCTGGAGCCTTGGGATGTCTCAGATCAAGGTGCTGGAGGATTTGGTATCTGGTGAGAACTCTCTTCCTGGCTTGAAGGCTGCCTCTTGCCATATCATTAAGTGATGGAGAGAGAAAGTTCTAGTTTCTCTTCTTCTTAGAAGGGCACTAATCCCATTGATGAGGGCCCCACCCTTATGACCTAATAACCCCAAAGGTTCCACCTCCAAATACAGTACCATCACACTGGGGACCAGGGCCCACATTCAGCCCATAACACCTTCCCTTTCTTCCCTTGCAACCAACACACACACACACACACACACACACACACACACACACACACATGCTATCTGGCATTGTTTTAGTGGCAGGCATGGGGGCAGGCAGGAAGATGTGGACTCACCAGGGTTTATAGGGGATGAAACTAAACCTCGGACTTATATCTCGAACACATCACCTTGCTACACAACTGGGCACCTTTGGGCTAGAATCACTGAGGATGTAAGATTGTCCCTTTCCTTGTGGAACATGCAGTCCAGCAAGCAGGATGCTGGTGCCAAAGAGATTTTATCGAGGGAGGCTTCCTGAAGGCAGTGAGGTGTCTTGCAGCAGATATGGACGTGGGAGTGATGCAAATTTGCACTTGAATCTTGGCTCTATCATGTATTTATCGTGTGGCCTTAGACAAGTAACAGTCTTCTGTGCTTCTGGTCCTTAGCTGAATAAATGGGTTAGTGATGCCTTCCTTGCAGGCTGGCTGTGATGGCTTAGTAGATGTCAGGCGTTAGCTATTACTGTTACTTCTATGTCTTCTAGTCCTGCTGCTACACCTACAAGCGTGATTTCAGTGAATCTTCAGAATTAACTGGATGGGGAGGGGGATGAAGAAGGGAGGCTCAGAGGGTGCAGTAGTATGCAGTGCACGCAGTCCGGGGAGGGGTGAGGATGGCGGGACTGAAGTCTGCCCTCCTGGGACGTCTGGTCCGGGGAAGGGCTTGGAATAAGAGAGGGGTCGGGGCTATGTTCTGGCCCAAGCTCTCCTGGCCTGTTCCTAAAGCCTGGATTCAGCCCAGGAGACCTCAGCTGTCCCTCCCTGTCCCTCCCAAAAAACCATGTCAGTCTCCTCTTTGCCCTGTCAGAGGGGAACCAGCCCTCTGGCCACCAGCTTGGTTCATGTGACACTGTGAAAGTCCAATTGTTGTTTAGTCTAAGTTGTGTCCGATGCTTTTGCAACCCCATGGACTGTAGCCCTCCAGTCTCCTCTGTGCATGGGATTTTTCAGGCGCGAGTTGTCATTTCCTCCTCCAGGGTGTCTTCACAATACCAGGATCGAACCCATGTCTCCTGCGTCGGCAGGTGGGTTCTTTACCCTGAGCCAGCAGGGAAGCCCGCGTGAAAGCTCTGTGCTCACACATATAAGCGAGGGACCTGCCCTACCGTTCCCCCGGGGGTCACAGAACCTCTGAAACCTGCTTCCTTTGGGCTGCCATGCATGTGCGCACATGTAGGTGGGGTTCATACAAGGTCAGCCTCTGCCACAGAACATGAGGACACTGACAACACCTACCCCACCAGTCTGGTGGGTGAGACAGAGCCCGCCCAGCATGTCCCCGGCCTGATGGGGAAGGGATCCTTGTTCTTGGGGAATGCCCAGTCTGATGGAGGACTCACAGCCCTTCTCACCTAGTTCTTTGTGGGAGCTGCTAGTCCGATGGGGAGACATGGGCCTGCCCTAGGGGTCCCAGATCTGATGGGGGACTCCCAGCCCAGCTCCCGGGGACCTGCCAGTGTGATGGGGAAGATGCAGTTTCTCCTCAGGAGGAGACCCTAGTCCGAAGCGGGCATCCGTTCCTGCCCTTGGAGGATGCTCCGGTCGGATGGTGGAGATGCCCGGCCTGAAGTGGGAGCTGGTCCCTTGCCCTTGGTGAGCTCCCCGCCTCTGATGGGGGAGGCAGGACCCTCAACAGTGACAAGATCTGATGACAAGACCCACAACAGAAACTTTTTCACAACACAGACCTAATTACAGCGCTGCTGACCTGCTCTCCACTCCTCATTTACACTTTCCTGGGGAAATGGCAAATAGCAAGAATGTGTAAATTGAGAAAGATTAATATAATTACCTGAGCTGTTTCTTGTCATATTTTCATATCAACAAAAATCACAGACCTTTCCCGGGGAGAAGCCTGGCCGTGATGGGCTGTCTCCCCGAGGCAGGCAGCTGGCTTCTTCTCCGCAGGAAGCGGAGTCTTGCAGACGCCCCGTTCCGGAAGCCAGCCCCGATGGATGGCGGGGCTGTCTGCTGGGGAGGGTGCTGGGCCTCGAGTCGGCAGATGCGGACTCGAGTTTGGGCTCGGTCAGCACTCCGCATGTGACTCGCGGGCCCCCAGCTCTGCGAGCTTGAATCCTGCCCGTACGAATCTAGAGGCACTGATCACAAGTCCAGATACCGTGTTAAGTGCATTATAACCTTGATGGCAAGGAATCTGTGCAACCCCGCCCCTCTCAAGGATGTTCTCCTATTACCCCCACTTTACAGATGAAAAAACTGAGCTCAGAGAGGTTACGTCACTTGCCCAGTGTCAAACAGCACAGAAGCTCCCAGGGCTGTGACCTTAATTGTTGTTTTGTCATTCAGTCACTAAGTCATGTCCGACTCTTTGCAATCCCATGAGTGTAGCACACCAGGCTTCCCTGTCTTCACTGTCTGCCAGAGCTTGCTCAAACTCATGTCTATCAAGTCAGTGATGCCATCCAACCATCTCATCCTCTGTCACCCCCTTCTCCTCCTGCCCTCAATCTTTCCCAGCATCAGGGTCCTTTCCAGTGAGTCGGGTCTTCGCATCAGGTGGCCAAAGTACTGGAGTTTCAGCTTCAGCATCAGTCCTTCCGGTGAATATTCAGGCGTGATTTCCTTTAGGATGGACTGGTTGGATCTCCTTGCAGTCCAAGGGGCTCTCGAGTCTTCCGCAGCACCGCAGTTGGAAAGCCTTAATACCCACCGCCTGCCACCCTGGGCCCGCCCTCTCCCGGTGCCCCCAGAGGACAGAGGGGTGAGAGCAGAGGCCCAGGTAGCAGTGTGGCCACAGGACGTTTGTGGGCCCTTCGCTTCAGCTTCCTCTTCTAGAGCGTGGGGCTGGTAAGAGCACTGACCGCGTCAGCTGATTTGAGGATAACGACTTAATTCATGCACTCTGAGCAGCCCCTGGCCCTTGGTGAGCCCTCATTAACTGGGCTGTTATCCTCTCACACGGGAGCCTTGCCAGGCATCTGTATCTGAGATGCTCCTCTTGAGAGCGTTAAATGCCCAGGCACGTCATGAGCCCTTAGCACCTCTCTTCAAGACGCAGAGCTCCGAGAAGCCAGCAGTGCCCAGAGAGTTCTGCCGGGTCTACTGTCTTGGCGCACACACACCCTGGTGCTCACAGCAAACATTTGGGAAAGCACTGTAAGAGCAGACTGTAGTGAACACGGCGCTGATAGGCATCCCACTGTGAGCCGTTTAAGGGGTCCAGAAAATAGTCTGGGGCTGCACGGAGATCAAACCAGTCCATCCTAAAGGAAATCAGTCCTGAATATTCATTGGAAGGACTGATGCTGAAGCTCCAACACTTTAGCCACCTGATGCAAAAACCTAACTAATTGGAAAAGACCCTGATGCTGGGAAAGATTGAAGGCAGGAGGAGAAGGGGACGACAGAGGATGAGATGGTTGGATGACATCACCAACTCAATGGACATGTGTTTAAGCAAGCTCCAGGAGATAGTGAAGGACAGGGAAGCCTGGTGTGTTGCAATCCATGGGGTTGCAAAGAGTTGGACACGACTCAGTGACTGAATAACAAGTTTGCAGAAAACATATCTGTGTTTGAGCAAATGATACCCTGGAGTTGGCTTTGTTCAGGGCTGGGCACCAGGCTGTGGGCAGGGTTCCAGAGCAGATACAGTCCCTGCCTTCCCGGAGCTGAGCCCCCAGCCTCACGGACAACACAGGTGTGAAATGAGAAGGTCTGTGGAGGCCAACCTGTAGGGAAGAGGATGCTCCACACCCATGAGACGCCAGCCCAGCACGGAGGCCTCAGTTTCTCCTGTTGTGAAATGGTGATAATGGTTCCTTTTCCCTGGCTGCTGCCAGGAGTGAAGGAGCCATTGTAGAAAGCGCTTGGCACAGGGTCTGCCCACTCAGTGGCAGCTTTTCTGTCTTTATTTATTTATTTTTGGCTGCACCGTGAGGCATGCAGGATCTTAGTTCCCTGATAACCAGGGATCAGACCTGTGCCCCCTGCATTGGGAGCCCAGAGTTTTAATCACTGGAACGCCAGGGAAGTCCTAGTGGTCACTCTTTTTAGTAGAATGATATTAACAGCGGGCCTGATCAGTAGTGAGCATGTAGGTGTATGTGGGCAGGGAGATGGGACTGGGGGGCACCCCCTTCCGGCGGGGGGAGATCTTGGGTGCCAGCTTCAGGGGAACTGGGCACTACTGTGAAGCTGGATGCTGTTGGCAAGCCCAGGGCTGGGGGCTTCTGGTTCCAAGGGTTGGGGGGTGGGCTGTGGCCCAGGGTGATCAGGGATCCCTCAGCTCCATTCCAGAAGGCCTCCAGGGTTCTTTGAGCCTGAACCTAACTGACTGACAGACGTGATCTTTTCCCCCTGTTATTTCTGCTAAATTAGGTGACCAGGCCTTTTTCTTTGGCAAATCCAGGGACACACAATTGCATGCTACTTTGCATAAATCAGGGACTCATTTGCATCCATTTGCATATTCTCTGGATACGAGGTTCAAGAGGTCCAAACTCAATGTGCATGAAATGAAATAAGTATGTCGAGTTCACCCTCTCTGAGTTGACCTGAACGCCACAGACAGGGATGGAGGAGCTGAGAGGGGCCAGGGCTCCCCTGGGGTCTATCAGATCAAGGAAGAGCCCTGGGACCAGCTCTTTGCAAGGATGCTCAGGACTGAAGTGGGGAGGAGGGCTTTGGGCACCTGGGCACAGAAGCTGACTCAACTGAGGTGAAACCGCAGGGCAGGTGTCCTTGGGACACAGCATGGACCTTGGAACGGGTTGTGACCCCTCTAATAGGGCTTCGTTACTGAGCACCTGCTCTCTGCCACACGCTGTCTTAGCGTCTCGACAGGACTCCCTGCTCTCGTTGCAGCTGAATGAGGTAAGTTATTATCAACCCCATTTTAGAGATGAGGAGAATGAGGTGCAGAGAGCCGAAGGGACCTGTTCAAGGCTACAGGTCTTTGGAGACCCTGGACTCTAACACAGGCCAGTTTGGTTCCAGAACCTCCCTTTTCTGATGAGGGAGAATGAGAAACCTGACCATTGGCAGCTCAGAGCATCCCCCCAGAGCCTCCAAGCCTCTCTTTCCTGGGGCGAGGCCCTCTCCTCTCCGTTACCCATGTTTTGCTGGACTGCTTTGTGGGGAAAGAACTGTAGGAGCACCTGTGCCTTCAGCACTCTTGGTTTCCATGGCAACAAGGGCACGACAGCCTCCATCCCCCACAGGGAGGGAGTGGTCGGATAGCTCCCTTGAGGGAAGGAATGCCAGGCCCAGCCCCTGGCATCAGACCTGGCACCAAGCAGGGCCTCTGTGAGTGCTTTTGGAGTTAATTCACAGCTGACTGGGCATGGGGGCATACCTGCCGCCACTGTTAGCCCAGCCCTCCAGGGACGGGTTACCCTCCGGGGATGGGTTACCCTCCAGAGACGGATTACCCTCTGGGGACAGGTTACCCTCCAGAGACGGGTTACCCTCCAGAGACAGGTTACCCTCCGGGGACGGGTTACCCTCCAGAGACGGGTTACCCTCCAGAGGTGGGTTACCTTCCAGAGATGGGTTACCCTCCAGCGATGGTTACCTTCTGGAGATGGGTTACCCTCCAGGGATGGTTACCCTCTGGAGACGGGTTACCCTTGGAGGATGGGTTACCCTCTGGGGATGGGTTACCCTCTGGGGATGGGTTACCCTCCAGAGATGGGTTACCCTTCAGAGACAGAGGGTACCCTCCGGAGACCCTCCAGAGATGCATTACCCTGAGTTCCCCTCTGGGGATGGATTTCCCTCCAGAGACGGGTTACCCTCCAGAGACAGGTTACCCTCCAGAGATGGGTTACCCTCTGGGGACGGGTTACCCTCCAGAGGTGGGTTACCCTCCGGAGATGATTACCCTCCAGAGATGGGTTACCCTCCAGAGAAGGGTTGCTCTCTAGGGATGGGTTCCCCTGGGTTCCCCTCCGGGCATGGGTTCCCCTCCAGAGTTGGGTTAAGGTGCTGAATATTCTCCGTCACTTCTCTCGTTGAGATACTTCTTTACCTCTCTGAAATCTGTGTCTGTCTTTCTACTCGGCGGTGGAGTATGATGGATGTGACACTATGCTGGTTGTGGGCCTGATAGCTTCTTCTTTAATGCTTTTGGGAGCCCTGAGCTCCCATGTGGAAAATCCAGCTACCCTGCTGGAGAGACGACTGGGAAGACCCACAGAGTCAGAGAAGACCTGAGAGAGAGTCCTGCTGATGGACGCCATACACACAGGTGGGCTGTCTTGGACCCTGTTGCCGGGTCAGGCCCCCAGATAACGACAGCTCCAGATGTTGTCGTGTCAGGCAGAAGACCCGCGGAACTGAGCCCAGTCAACCCACAGAATCATGGCAGGTCATCGCAGAGGATGTTGTTCTAAGACGCTAAACGCTGGGGCAGTCATTGTATGCAACCGCACACCTCCTCCTCTTCTGGTAGTAAAAGCATCCTTGGGGGATGCCCTTTCACCTGCTCACCTGGGGGGGGGGTGGTACCAACCCTATTAACACCTTGTTCCTTCAGTTCCAGGAAGGGTTGGGACCCAGGCCTAGTCAAGATAGTATTAAAGCACATGGCAATAGTGATTGGCTAGGAGATGGCATGTGACCCTAGATGAACCAATCAGGGCCCTTCCTGGGGTTGATACGTTGATGCTGGGTGAGAAAAGCTACGTCTTCTGTGTGCTGAGCTGGGATGAGGGAAACCCAGAAGCTGTCTGTGGTCCTGTTCCCCCCCTGCCTCCTCATGCCAACTGGAAGTGGACCAGTTACAGCCACGGTCCGAGAGGACAGCAAAGGCGGTGCGGCGACATCGCTGGCCCAGTTCTCTCCCTGGACTTATAGTTTCATAAATTACACGTTCTTTCTCCTTTAAACTGGTTTGAGGTTGTTTCTGTCACTTGAACTGATGGGACACATCACACTGACTCCATTTCTTGCCTTTAAATGTCTTGGGCCACGTTGTTCTGTCTCAGAGGCTCCATCCTCACGGGGAAGGGAAGACAAGGCGAACACGTTCTGTCCAGGGCCCTGGTGCTGGGCTCTCACCACTGCCTGCGGGCGAGGTGGCCCCTGGCCATTTGGCAGGGTGGGGCGGGTCGCAGGCCGAGTGCAGACCCCCACCCGTGTCGTCATGTGGCAGCCCTGCTCCGGGGAAGAGCAAGGCAGAAACCAGGCGGGGAGGAGGGGAGAGGTGAGGCAGTCCCATTAATGTTTCCAGCCTTAAATCAATGTAATGGGAACCTCTGATGACTCTGATTTAATTTTTCATTTTCACCATTACAATTATCAGCTGATATTACCGGCAGCTCAAGCTTGAAATGGGACAGCAGAATAGAGGCTGTCAGAAAGGAACAGGACCAGATCACACCAGTTATCTAATATTTTGCTAATTAGACACTCAATGCATCTCTCTCATTTACAACAAGGGGGAAAAAAAGACCTCGCGCTGTTATTGTTATTCTTCTTTGCCGATCAGCAGCTATCACGTACCCTAGCTTGGGGATTTTACATCCCAAAGAGAACCTCCATTTCCCAGATCCTTCATCCCCACAAAACTGCATCCTGTGACATTGGGGCGCTCCTGAAGTCTACCTTTAGTCCTTCTTGCTGCTCTGAGGAGGCAGTGGAGGTGGTCCTGGTGTGCTCAGCCCCATGGGTGACGCAGCGTCGGATGCAGGATGCATGGGGAGAAGCTCCAGGCATCTCCAGACCTAAGAGCAGGTGGTTCAGAGGAGCACCCCTGGAAGGAACTGGACTGGAACATTGTTCAGTCTGTCTAGTCAAAGCTGTGGTCTTTCCGGTGGTCATGTGCGGATATGAGAGCTGGACAATAAATAAGGCAGAGCACCAAAGAACTGGTGCTTCTGAACTGTGGTGTTGGAGAAGACTTGAGAGTCCCTTGGACCACAAGGAGATCCAACCAGTCCATCTTAAAGAAAATCAACCCTAAATATTTATTGGAAGGACTGATGCTGAAGCTGAAGCTCCAGTGCTTTGGCCACCTGATGGAAAGAGCCAGGTCATCAGAAAAGACCCTGATGCTGGGAAAGAGTGAGGGCAGAAGGAGAAGAGGGTGACAGATGATGAGATGGTTGGATGGCATCTTCGATTCAATGGACATGAACTTGGGAAAACTTCGGGAGATGGTGATGGACAGGGAGGCCTGGCGTGCTGTAGTCCATGGGGTCGTGAAGAGTCGAACTTGAGTTGGCAACTGAACAACATAAACAAATTGTTCAGGGTCAGAAACCTTCCTTCCCCTTTACAGATGGAGAAGGGGCACAGAGAGGGGGTGTGACGGAGCTATGGAGCCACAGAAAGTTCCAGCAGAGCTGTGCCTGGACCCCGGGTCTCCTGAGCCCCAGTCCAGTAGGCTTTCCACTCACTGCACGTGGCCAGTGTGAGCGCAAGGTTGTCAGAGTGTCCTGTGCAGCTGACGATTGGTTAGAAGGACACGTGGTCAGCGAGTGTGTTTGTGGATAGCCCACCTGTCTGCAGGCTCACACGTCCACACGGCCACCCTTCTTTAGCACAGGGGGGTGGAGTGGGGGGTGAAAAGAGCTTAGATTTGAGGTCAGAAAAACTGGGTCCAAATCCTGCATCTACCGCTGACCAGCTGTGTGATGTTGACCAGATTCTTCAGCCCTTCGAATCCCAAAGGGAACAGAAAGTCCGGAATGAGAGAAGTCTCTTGAAAATCAGGAGTCCACTGTTTATCCCACAGGATCATTTTCCAAATGGACACACAGGGTCAGTGATGGGGCTTCACTATTTTATTTCAGTAATAACAGTAACTGCTACTCTGTACTAACGACCCACTGTATACTCTAAAGGAAAGGAAAGTGGAGTCGCTCAGTCATGTCCGACTCTTTGTGACCCCATGGACTGTAGCCTGCTAGGCTCCTCTGTTCATGGGATTTTTCAGGCAAGAATACTGGAGTGGGTTGCCGTTTCCTCCTCCAGGGGACCTTCCCGACCCAGGGATCAAACCCGGGTCTCCCACACTGCAGGCAGACGCTTTACAGTCTGAGCCACCAAGGAAGCAAGTCGCTCAGTTTTGTCCGACTCTTTGTGACCCCGTGGACTATACAGTCCGTGGAATTCTCCAGGCCAGAATACTGGAGTGGTAGCCTTTCCTGCTTCAGAGGATCTTCCCAACCCAGGGGTTGAACCCAGGCCTCCCACATTGCAAGCAGATTCTTTAACAGCTGAACCACAAGGGAAGCCCAAGAACACTGGAGTGGGTAGCCTTTCCCTTCTCCAGAGCTGGACAATAAACAAGGCAGAACACCAAAGAATTGTTGCTTCCGAACTGTGATGTTGGATCTCCAGGGGATCTTCTGACCCAGGTATTGAACCAGGGTCTCCTGCATTGCAGGCAGCTATCAGGGATGTGCCTGTGCTCTAGGCACTTGTCAAATGCTTTATGTGCATCTCATTTAACCAGCGCTAGCAAGTGGGATTGCCATGTCTATTTTACAGCGGAGAAGACTGAGGCTCTCAGATGTCAGGAGACTTGACTCCTGTGGCACAGAGCAAAGCAGGGCTTGTTTCCCAAGCCCTTGAGGACAAGGATGTTCCGCCAGTTCCTTCAGCCTAAGGAGGAAATGCATGGCGGTGGAGGCAGGGACCACCAAGGAGGGGACAGCATGCCCTGGAGGCATCGGCCACAAGCCCTTTGACCTGCGTCTCCATCCTGGTCCTAGAGCTCAGGGCAGCAGCTCTCAGGAGCATGGTCGGCTCTGCTCTGCTGAACTTCGTTGTCTTTATCAAATTAATGTATGCGAACCCGTGTGACCACCTAATTAAGACATTTCCCAGGGCCCTGTGCTGGCCGCTTAATGATGTGCGGGCAGCTGGCCTCATGTTCAGAGAGTCCTGGGGTGTCAGGGGCGGAGTGTCAGGGCCTGACCTGACCGCGGTGGGGCTCCCGCTCCGCCACTGTCCGGGGCGGGGAGGGACCAGCCGCCTGGTGGCCGCCCTGGTGGGACTCCGGGACGTCTCAGGAAGGGGATATGCTGTGTTCCGCGGTGCCTGAGTCCCTCGGAGCTAATTGGTAAGTGATGAGGTGAGACTATCTTTTGTGCCCATAATGGCTCAGCCGTGCAGCAGAATGCCCCCAATTTGGTTAATGAACTTCTTTTCTGTTTGGAAATGAGATTTCTAAGATGGGAAAGGAGGGCAGGCAAGGGAGGCCGCAGCAGTGTTCTAAGTGAGTGAGATTCCACTCTGAGGGGGGAGGTGTGGTGGCTGAGGGAAGTGCTGGTCCTTAGGAGGTAGATGGATGGATGGGTTGGGGAGGAAAACTCAGGGATGGCATCTTTGTTTCGGGTTTGGGCAAGTGGACAGAGAATGGTCAGTTCTGCCAACACATTCATTCATTTACGCATTCATTCACTGATTTATCCAACACACACACACCCACACACACACATTGCTCACCTATTTGCCAAGTCCTGGGAGCTAGGTACTGGAAATAAAACTACTGAACAGTGTAGACTAGAAATGTCTGTCCCCACAGAGCCAACATTCTAGTAAAATTTAGTCTTAAAATCATGAGCCATTTAGAATCATAAAACCTGGAGTCTTGGGTTCACTGAATCTTACAATCAGAGACTCTTCACTATAAGTCCTTTATGTGCGCGCTGACTTCGTGTAACATCTCAATCCTTGCAATGACCCTAAGAGGCGAGTTCTAGGGTTGGTAGCCCCATTTTACAGATGGTGCCACTGAGGCTTAGAGTGTTTCATAAAACAGCTGCTAAATGGCTGAAGCTGGAATGGACCGAGGCCTCCCCTCTGCGGTGCCTCTCATCTTGCACATTGTGGCGCCTGCCGGCGGGCGTGTCTGAGCGTCCCCGGGCAGTCTCCTTGCTCCTCGGATGCCCTCTGCGGCGTGTCCCGAACGAGGCAGTCTCCCTGGGCTCCACGCTCTTTCCTGTCCTGAACCCCAACCCCCAGTGTTAAAAAACGCCGCGGGAAGAAAGAGCCACTTCTAAGGACCCTTGGTGAAGGCCTTTATTGGGCGGTCGCTCTCGGGCAGAACTCCCGGTGAGCGGGGAGACAAAGGGAGTCTGCGAGGTATGAGGGGTGGGGAGAGGTTTTATAGCCAGGGCCGGCGTCTAAGCCAGGTCTTTCCATGTAAGGAAGAAAGCGCGGGCTACAGCAGCGGTTAGTGTCCCAGGGCTC
>JADEYB020000016.1:1195135-1262845 GCA_015832495.2 Alces alces
AGACAAAGGGAGTCTGTGAGGTATGAGGGGTGGGGAGAGGTTTTATAGCCAGGGCCGGCGTCTAAGCCAGGTCTTTCCATGTAAGGAAGAAAGCGCGGGCTACAGCAGCGGTTAGTGTCCCAGGTTAGTGTCCCAGGGCTCCGTGCCGGTACCCGATTGGACCGTCCATATAAGGAAGAAAGCGCGGGCTTCTATTGCTCTCCGTAGCCATCCAGTCAGACTGGGACGCTCAACCTGTCACCCAGGACCCTCCTCCCCGCTCAGCCCCACCCTCCTGACCCCAGATTGACTGCTTCTCTTCCTGTCTCAGCCACACTCTGGAGCAGGCACGCCCAGCCCCTTCTCTTTGCCTTCCCCGTTACTCCCAACCCACTGGGTCTGCCTATGGTGGCTGCAGAGCCGTCTTGGATCACAGGAAGGAAGGAATGATAATGAGAAAGCGGCGGTAATCTAGTGCTGTTGAGGACTGCTCCGTGCAGGCCCCGCCTCATTTGACGTTCCCAACGTTGTTAATCCCCACGGCTAGATGCTGTCGCTACTTCATCCCGCAGACCAGAAACGAGGCCCCGGGGCACACAGCTAGCAAGCAGCAGAGCGGGAGCTGAACCCAGGACTGTGGCTCGGGAGCCCACACGCTTAACCAGCGCTGTGTGGAGACAGGAAGCTGGGAGAGGAATCCCCCTGGGCGAGGCTGCAGAAGACGGGACTGATCTGCAAACAGGTGACAGGAGGCAAGGGAAGAGCCTGGAGGCCTGCTGTGGGAGCGTGCGTGCGTGTGCTGACTCTATGTGACCCCGTGGACTGTAGCCCGCCAGGCTCCTGCTGACTCTATGTGACCCCGTGGACTGTGGCCCGCCAGGCTCCTGCTGACTCTATGTGACCCCGTGGACTGTAGCCTGCCAGGCTCCTCTGTCCACGGGATTCTCCAGGCAAGAACACTGGAGCGGGTTGCCATGCCCTCCTCCAGGGGATCTTTCCGACCCAGGGATCGAACTCGGATCTCCTATGTCTCCTACATTGGCTGTTGGGTTCTTTACCACTCGCACCATCCGGGAAGCCTCACCTTGACTGTGGTACTGTCTAAATGCGGGCCTGCGCCCATCTGATCATTTCAGACCCGATGATTACAAACAAATAAACAGCAGCCATCAGTCACGGCCGCTTCGCCCCTTCCTTCTATCCCAGAATGAACACTGCTGAAAGCTGCCTCCTCCGCTCAGCGCCAGCCCTGCCCCCAGCCGTGAAGTCAGCGTGGCTGCCCCTGGGATCCCGTCTGATCTGCCTTTAAATTTTACAACCTTGTTTATGTAACTCAAGGCCCGTGCATTACAGACCACATGCTCCAGTGAACATTTATGGCTGGGATGGCTCAGCGTGGGCAAGGGAGGGCCGTGTGCAGCTGGGGTTGGGGGGTCTTCTCCCTCTTAGAGCTCTTCCCCTGGCTGACTCGCTACCCCTTTCCCTCGGGCACCCCTTGGCCCAGCCGTCCCCCGCTCCGACCCTGCAGCTTGTGTCCGGGCCCTGTGTTCAGATGGGCGTAGGGCCTCCCCTGGCGGCCTCTGCGCCTCCAATCCAGGGGGCGTGCGTTTGATCCCTGGGCTTCCCACGGTTTGCTGATGGTGAAGAATTCGATCCCTGGGTCGGGATGATCCCCTGGAGGAGGAAATGGCAACCTACTCCAGGATTCTTGCCTGGGAAATCCCATGGACAGAGGAGCCTGGCGGGCCGAAGTCCACGGGGTCGCAAAGAGCCGGACACGACCGCAGTGACAGCAGCCTCAGGTAACTAGGACCCCACATGACGCGGCGAGGATTTAGGTGTCAGGAAGGGGGAGGCAGGCTAGGATGCGGATGGCTGGGGGCCCGCCATGTCGATGTCTGTTTTCGGGCAAAGCCCCTCAGAGAGCCGTCTCCACCTGATCCCGTTGCGGGCCAGGGGCTCTGGGGTCCAGGTTACACCTTAGAGTTGGTCTTGGCTGGTGACCCGTCAGTCACCGGCCAAGGGTTAGCCTCCGCAGGCAGAGGCCCGGGCCGCCCCGCGCCCTGCAGACCCAAACGAAGCTGCCCATTCTCTGGGGGGGAGCAGGTCCTCGGGGGTAGGTCGGTGAGCAGGCTCTCGGAAGCCGCGAAGGGGTCTGCGGGAGTGCCCGACAGCCTTCACGATGGGCATGGACGAGCTCACGAGCAGGGGCAGGGGACAGTCTGGCCGACGAGGCGACGCCGGTGACACTGGCCGCTGAGAGGAGCCATGCGCGTCTGAGTGCTCGGAGCGTGCCTGCCGCCTGAGTGCCGGCCTGCCTCCTGACCCCGACAGTTCTCCGGGGCAGACGCTGTTGTTATTATTCTCCTTTCACAGGTGAGCACATGGAGGCCCAGAGAGGTTGTGCCACTTGCCTGGAGGCGCACAGCTGGTCAGGGCAAAGCCAAAACTTGAACCCCAGCACCTACGCTTAAAAAGAAAAAGTTCTGGGCTTCAGGGAAGCTCATACAAAGAGCCACTAACCCAGCCTGGGTAGAGGGTCAGGGAAGTCTTCCTGGAGGAACTCGTTTCGGGCGTCAGCTTCTTGGACCCTGGTTTTCCCGTTGGTTGGTCATTCAGCAGTTATTCACTTGCTGTTGCAAGCCCCAGAGGACCACAGAGGACAAGACTGGGGGAAATGATCCCAAGGGAAAGGACATCCCGACCCTGGGAGACAGGGGCAAAGGGGCAGGAAGGGTGTCGCTGGAGCCTCACCTGAGGAGGCCTGCTGTGTGGACAGGGGTGGGGGTGGAGGCTTGCGCTGCTTCTCCACGGGGAGAAAACCCAGGTCACTGAGTCCCCCTGAAGTGCCGGAGCCATGCTCGGGACAGTCCTGGCGTGTGGCTTTACCACCTTCCGTTTCAGAGGGGAAGACCGAGGCTCAGAGGGGCCTCCAGGCGCGGGGCGGGGAGGAGCAGAGGGGAGCATCGCGCCTCGGCAGAGGAAGAAGCAGAAAACGAGCGTCCAGAGGCGCAGCCCCCACTGACCCAAGCTGCTTATAACCTGTCGCCTCTGCTCCACCAGACTCGGAGGACAGCACATGGCCTCTGTGTTTCCTGAGACCTGAGAGGCTCCGGCCCCTCCTGTAGACACTGAAGTCCTGCAGGGAGGCGCCTGCTGCCTCCCGTTGGCCGTGGAAGCACAGGGTCTGGGGTCACCCACGAAGGACCGGGGATGGGGACACGGTGGCTTCCAACACCTCCACGGCCTCCTGCAGTCGGTGACCCTGCTGTGGTCGTCTGAGAGCCTCAGTGTCCTCATCTGCACAGTGGGTACCCTAAGCCTCTCAGGCCTGTAGGGGGTCAGGGCTTCCTGTCTCAGGCCCGAGAGGCAGATGTGGGAGCCAAACACTCATCAGTTTGGCGCAGGCAGCCCTGGGCAAGGCCCGTGACGGGGAGGGAAGCAGGCCCTCCGCCCGCCCGTGTCTCTTGGTTCTGACCTGAGAGGGAGGCTCCTGGCCCTGAGAAGAGCCCCGGCTGCCAGTCCACCAGCCTCCCAGCCCAGCTCTGGACTGGTGGTGAGCCGCTGAGCCCGCCTCCGCGAGCTTGCGTTTCTCCAGAGTTCGGGTTCCGTCGCCAGGGCTGCTGGGATCCTTAATTCCTGTGTCTGATGGGGAGGGAGTCTCCCTGACCTCCCACTTCTGTTTCTTTTCTGGAACTTTCCAGGTCCTTCCAGGCCTTCTCAGGCCGTCAGCCACTGCCCCCTCCATGCCTTCCGTCTGCACGAGGGTAGGTGGCCTGAATGAGCTGCCTTGAGGGGCGGCAGTGAGGGCCCAGGATCATGGTGCTCACCCCCGAGGCCCCCCCGACTAGTCGTCCGGGCCCTTTGCTCTCCCCTAGCCCCACCGCTTTTCTTAGGCTGCAGCAACTGTCTGGGATTTTATATATATATAAATCCGTAATAACAGTGCAGCAACACTAATGAATGTTAGCGCTTGCCGCTAAGCCCACAGTCCAGTCTGCTCTGGGCCGCCTTCATCTCTTCACCATCGGGGTGAGTCCCAGGCTCACGGAGCTGTCAGCATCACAGACACCAACTCTGAGGCTCGCGCCGGGAGCGCGGCCCAGGCAGTACACAGATCTGAGCTCAAATGCTGCTTTCCTGCGGCCCCGGGCCTCCACCTCCCGCCTATGCCCGCCCGGTCACCGTGGCAGCCCTGGGTCTCCTCGCCTGCTGAGGCGGGGATGCTGCCGGCCTCCCGGTGCTGTGAGCCTTAGACACGGCAGGCCGTAGGGCTCGCTTGAGGACGGGCTTGGGCACACGGCCCTCTTCGCCACCCTTGGCAGGGTGCAGGGGTGAGTCCTGGCCCCTGCCTGCAGGGAACTTGCCGTCGGGCTCAAGTAGGTCAAATGCGACACCAACCAACCATTCGGTGATGGTCTGGGTTGTTGCGGTGGACGCACAAAGCCACGCAAACAGCCCCGCTGCCAAGGAGCTCACTGGAGACAGGCGTCAACAGTGATGACCGCTTCTGAGACAGCAACGCTGTCAGCAAATAACGACCATCTGTTGAACTGACCGGAGGGCTGTAAAGTGCTTTGCATGGATTTTATCAAACTTCTCATAAAAGCCCACGAAGTATCCCCAGAGAGGTGTGGCCACTTGCTTTCAGGGTCACAGAGCAGAGACCCTGTCCTTGGCCTCTGTCCACAGGCCGTGGTCTCCTGAGTGCCCTCCATGTGTCGAGCCAGCCACGGTCCCTTGCGCTGTCCCTTGAGCTGCCAGGGACAGAAAACCCAACTCAAAATAGCTTAAATAATAAATGGAATTCCCTGGCTTACATAACTGAAAGAGAGGCAGGACTGCTTCAGGCAGGGTTTGCTCCGGCCCCTAGACCTCGTTTGGTATGCACAAGGCTACCAGTGCATTTTCCGTCTTCACTTCTCGGCTCTGATTCCTCACTGTTGCATCACTTTCAGCGAGTCTGTCCCTCCTGCTCTAGGATGGTCACCAGCCGATTCCCCCTTCATGTCTGCGAGTAAACAAGAGTCCAGGCCACTCAAGAGCTCAGCCCAGGTCCCAGAATTTGGCCTGTGGGAATGTGCCGATTCTTGTACCAGTCAAGCCCTCCTGCGGACAAATCACACGGCCAGGAAATTTAGGGCGATGAGAGGAAGAAGGAAGAGGATGGTAAACCACAGATAAACACCCATAGCTTTTTTCTGACCAGAAAGGTATTCTACCCATTTAATGGGTGAGGAAAGTGAGGGTCAGAGCCGCTACACACCTGGATGGTGCTTTCTGATGGGGGAGGGAGCCTTTCCAGGAGAGGAGAGCCGACTCACCGCTGTGGGCGTCTTACATAAAAAATTCTGTGCACACACCCATGCCTAACAAGGGTTTTGTTTTCCTAACACTTCCCACATTCCTAAAACCCACAGTCGCACCTCACTCTAGCAATTGACGAATGCAAACAGAAACAGCCAGACTCTAATTTTTTGGCTCAACACATTGGCAAAGGTGGACAAAATAATGATCCTTGATGCTGGGGCGTGTGGAGTGAGGCAGGCTGTTTCTCCCTGGCTGGTCTGAGCTTTCTGGGAAAGAGAGCATCTAGATTGTGTTAAGAGCCTCAAGCAGTTGGTAGCCTTTGACTCCCACCAATTTTACCTCCGGGAATCCATCGTGAAGTGATGTGGACCCTTCAGTAAAGAAACACAGACCTGTCCGGGCTGTGGTACTGTAGCAAGGGAAGCCAGTGACGCTGTGCTCCCAGCTGCACGTCTGCTGATCGCAATGTGCAAAAAAATGCAGCCGTCTTTGCTGCTCTAGACCTGAGCTTAATTTCTATTTCCATATTCCATTCTGACCAGGGACAGAAACCTAATCTCTGTGGCTCAGGCTCTCTACTCCCGCCTGCCTCTTTCCCTCCTTGGGATTCTCTTGGTCTTGCGTGATTGTTTGCTCCTGACGCATTTAATCAGGGCCTGTCCCCCGGGTTCCTCTCCCTGCCTCTGTGTGGGGGACATTCTCCTGCTGAGACGTGAGGGCCTGACAGACAGCAAGCTCAGACCCTCTGTGGGCCCGCAGGCAGACATCTCCTCTGCACTTTTTCTGCATTATGCAGGCACTTGGACAGCGGCAGGCACGTCCTCCTTGCCTCAGGTTCCCGCACCTTTATAGAGTTTCTACCAGACTCTAGCACCTTCTTGCTCTCTCAGATACCCTTGTGCTCGGCCCAGGGATTCCTGAGCTGGTCTGGGGTGGGAATCCTTGCTCTTAGACCTTTCTGCTTTCTTCCCCATCTTCTGCCTTATGTCAGAAGCCAAGACAGCGCAGTTGCCTAGACAAGGTGTGGGATGGGGCAGAGATGCTGGTACATGAAGGAGGATTCTGGGGTAACCTTGTTCGAACCCCAAATAAGAACAACTAATATTGGGAATTCTCTTGTGGTTCAGTGGTTAGCACTCTGTGGTCTTAATACTAAGGGGATGAATTTGATCTCTGGCTGGGAAACTCAGATCCACAAGCTGTGTTGCAGCCAAACAAAACACAAACAAACAAAAAATCTCATATTTATTGAGCACTTACTATGTGCCAGACCTTATTCTAACTGATTTACATGTGTTAGCTTATTGTGCATGCTAAGTCACTTCAGTCATGTCTGACTCTTCAGTCTGTAGCCTGCCAGGCTCCTCTGTCCAGGGGATTCTCCAGGCAAGAACACTGGAGTGAGTTGCCATGCCCTCCTCCAGGGGATCTTCACGACCCAGGGATTGAACCTGCCTCCCTTCCTTCTGTCTCCTGCATTGGCAGGCAGGTTCTTTACCGCTAGCACCACCTGTGAAGTCACATTAGCTCATTAATCTGTCTTAAAACCAACTTTGGTTGTTGAAGAAACTGAGGTTCAGACTATGGAATTTTTATTCCCATGATCACATAGCTGGAAATAGGACAGGGCTTTGAACCCAGGCAGTTCAATTTCAAACTTCCTGCTCCCAGTCATTCCTTCCATGACCAGCAGGGACTGGGAGGGCTGTTGGTGCAGAAAGAGGGGCCGAGCTGGTTTGAGAGCTCAGGGCGGGTTAAGGAGGGGAAGGAGGTTCAGGGTCAGCCCTTCTCCTCCGCCTCCTGCTGGTACGAGCAGCCCTCCCCCCGGCAGGGCTGAGCTCCCCACCGGCAGGTACAGGAGCCAGTGTCCTGCTGTGGTGACCAAGCCTCGGGCCCCCCAGCCTTGACCTCAGCTCTGCCGGGGGAAGTTCCCTCTCGAGGCTTCCTGCAGTGGATGCATTTTGCACAAGAGCCTTGGAGACTAGATCCTTCTGCCATGGGCCTGGGAGACCCAGCCTCCTCTGACCCCACATTCAGTCCTGTCCAGGCCGGGGGTTGAGTTCTGAGCACCTACTGTCTACTCTCTCTCTCTCTGTGTTCATCTATGCTGTCTCGGTGGACCTCACATTAGCCCTGTGGTACAAGTCACCTTTTACAGTTGAGGGAACTGAGGCTCCGACAGGTGGAGTCGCTTACTCCGGGTCACACAGCCAGGCAGGGGGCAGCTTGGGCTTGAATCCCAACTGGTGTGAGCTCATTCCACTCCATCAGGGGTGTGAGCAGGAGGGGTGGCCCCTGGCCTAGAGTTCTAGACCCGGCTGGGCCCTCGAGGGGACAGAGCCAGGGCTGGGGGTGCAATGGCCTAAGGACCACTGGGCGGAGGTGCGGGCTCTGCGAGTGTCAAGCTGGGGAGCCTGTGTGCCGTCCTCCCAGGCATCCAGACGGTTCAGCTGTCGTCGGAACTTCCTGTGGGAGTTCTTTCAAAGCGACCACGTGGGCGAGAAGGGATGGCGACAGGGATAAATCTGCTTTGGCTGTCAGCGTGTGATCACACAGAGTCCGGCTGAAACTGCAGCTCTGCCTGCGAGCAGCCATGTGGTTTGGGACAAATCCCTTGTGCTCTCCGAGACTAGGACTTCGCATTTAGAAAAGGGGTATAACGGTGCCTTCCCTGACTCTGTTGAGATCAAAATGTTCAAAGTCCGCACATAACCTTGACCAAATTCACTGTGTGTTTTCCATATACTTGGCACCATCCTAACCCTTCACACCCTTTACTTCATTTGATCCTCACTACAACCCAATGGAAATATGACAGACTTTATTGTCTTGGACTCCAAAATCACTGTGGACAGTGATTGCAGTCATGAAATTAAAAGATGCTTCCTCCTTAGAAGAAAAGCCATGACAAACCTTGATAGCATATTAAAAACCAGAGACATCACTTTGCTGGCAAAGGTCTATCTAGTCAAAGCTATGGTTTTTCCAGTGGTCATGAATGGATGTGAGAGTTGGACCATAAAGAAGGCTGAGCTCCGAAGAATGGGATGCTTTCGAACTGTGGTGTTGGAGGAGACCCTTAAGAGTCCCTGGACAGTGAGGAGATCAAACCAGTCCATCCTAAAGGAAATCAGCCCTGAATATTCATTGGAAGGACTGATGCTGAAGCTGAAGCTTCAATACTTTGACCACCTGATGTGAAGAGCTGACTCATTGGAAAAGACCCTGATGCTGGGAAAGGCTGAAGGCAGGAGGGGAAGGGGACGACAGAGGAGGAGATGGTTGGATGGCATCACCTACTCGATGGACATGAGTTTGAGTAAGCTCCAGGAGATGGTGAAGGACAGGGAGGCCTGGCGTGCTGCGGTCCATGGGGAGTCGGACACGACTGAGCAACTGAACCACAACCCCACCCCGATGCGGGGGTTGGGGGGCTCAGAGAGGTGGGCCACCGGCCTGAAGCCACGCAGCACGGCCTGGGGCTCAACTGGCCTGTCCGCCTTGAGTGCCCGCGGCTCCCCCACCTCCTCTTTCTCTGCCCCTTTCACGCTGGGGCTGCGGCCCTGGTGCTTCTGATGCTGTGGCTTCTCCCGGGAAGTTGGCTCAGGGTTTTGCAGGAATCCTCCATGAGCTTCCTCCTGCTCCTGGTGAGTACGGGCCGCTGGGGGGTGAGGGCGTGCGTCCTCTTGTCTCTTCCTGAGACCTAACAACCACTTGCCTCCAACCTTTCTTCCCTCCCTGCTCCCCCAGGCCTGTGAAATCTTGCCCACAGGGACAGTGACGCTCTCCAGGAACGTCGCTGGGAGACGACCCTCTGCTGCGGCTCCCAGCTCAGCTGCCCACCTCCTGCAGCCAGGAGGTGGCTGGTGGTCCCTGGGGTCAACCGGCAGACTTCCCGGAAGCCTTCCCAGCAGCGCCTACAGGCTCAGCACTTCAGAGCCTCGTCTCCTGGAGCGTCTGCCTCAGCTTGGGTCCCCCACCCAGCAAGCAGGGTCTGAGACGCGGCTGGGTGAGGCAGTTGGTTTGGGGTCTAACCCCAGGGGCCAGCGAGCAGAGCACAGATGGAGGCGAGCGTCAGCAGACGGGCCGCTGGGCGGGGGCCGGGGCTCTGCTGCTGGGGCCTCCACAGGGGACTTGGGAAGCCCTTCTCTGGGGACAGAGGGAAACACCTCCCCACTGGCCCCCGTCCCCAGGGGTCTGGGCTCCCCCACAGGTTGGTCGTGTATGTGGGTCCTGCTGCAGCATCAGAAGAGGGGCCAGAAGTGCGAGGTTGGCACCCTGGGTGCCACGAAGTGCCCCCTGGGTGAGGCTGCTGGAGTGGTGGGTGGAGAAGGGGTGGGACTTGGGGGGGTGGACCTGTGGAGCTCCGCAGGGGGCGTCCGGCACCAGCATCTCTGCCTGCCTCTCATTCCAGGTCCTCTCCCCGTTCCAGTCCCCACGGGGACTCGGGCGTATCCCTCTCTGCCAATGGTCTGCAGTTAACAAACTCAGCTGGGCTTCTGAATGCCTGGGTCTTTCT
Source organism: Alces alces (assembly GCA_015832495.2). NCBI lineage: Eukaryota > Metazoa > Chordata > Mammalia > Artiodactyla > Cervidae > Alces > Alces alces. Next base: position 1,204,944 of record JADEYB020000016.1, read on the forward strand.
GAATGCCCACCTGTTCTATCCTGGGCCCTGTGATAAGCACCGTGCAGCTGACCTGAACCTCACAGTTCTATGTGGGAGGCTCTGTACTCATCCCCTCTTACAGTGGGGAGGAGGAGGCCCAGAGGGGTGAAGCCAGGTGCCCCGGGTCACACAGCTGGACGGGGTGGGGCTGGGCAGGGCAGTCCGAGGCCCGCTCCTGCTGCTGGCCTGCCCATCCTGCTCTCCTGCCTCATCTGCATCCCCTGTCCCTGGGGCCAGACACCTGGCGGGAGGCAGTGTTCAGGGAGGTGGGGGGAGGGAGGCCCTGGTGGGAAGGAGGTGAGAAAGGGGGGGCGGGGGAGTCGGCGAGTGGGGCCGTGTCCGCTCTCAGCCCCGACACCCGTCCCCCATCAGCCAGCCCCCCATCCTCTCTCCCCACCGCCCCCCCACACCCCACTCTCAGCCCCTGAGACGTCCAGAAGAGCCTTCGTGATGCCCTAGTCCAGGCTTTCAAGATTCCTTGAAAGGAGCGAAGTCCTTTGTTGAAATGACATCTTACATGACTCACAGCACATCAAGCAGATGAAAGGAGTCTGGTCTGGGGACAACTGGAGGTCAGGCCCAGAGCTCCATTTTCTCTCCCTTACCTTCAAAATGGCTAGTGGTAAAGAACCCGCCTGCCAGTGCAGGAGGCGTAAGACACGCAGGTTCGATCCTTGGGTTGGGAAGATCCCCTGGAGGAGGACCTGGCAACCCACTCGAGTATTCTTGCCTGGAGAATCCCATGGACAGAGGAGCCTTGTGGGCTACAGTCCACGGGGTCCCAAAAGATCGGACACGACTGCAGTGACTTAGCATGCACCTTTGAAATGCCTCTGAGACCATTCCAGGGAACGCTGGGGTCCCAAGAAATCCCCTTTGAAAGCCCCTACTTTTATCCACAGCCTCCTAGAGGAGATGGGGAGGAGGCCCAGGGAGGCCCCCAACAGGCCAAGGTCACGCAGGGAGTCGGGGGCAGAGGCAAGGCCGTAGTGGCATGGCTGTAGCCACCAGGTCTGTCTGCTGTGGAGACCACGGAGGCAAGACCACAGCGTCCAGGGAAGTGTGTCCCCGCGTCCTCTGCTCTGCTGGGGGCTCCACGTTGTCAAGTTCCCCTTGCAAATGCCATGCGTGCCCCCTGGGGCTGTGTTTGCTTACCGCTGTAGAGGCTAGAGCTTCCAAACCCTTATCGTCAGAGCAGGGCTACACTCCCAGCCTCCCCCGCCCCGCTCTCCAGGCTGAGATAAGGGGCGTTATCTGCCTCAGGGAGCCGAGCTCCTGGAGCAGCGGAGGTAATGAATGGTGTTTGCCGAGGAGCCCGTGTTCCCTGAATCTCCTTGAAGAAAAGATGCAGAAATAGCTCAACAGGCTCCGAATGCCCCGAGACCTGAGTGCCCTGGAGACGTGAAGACCCAGCCACGTGAGGCCGGAGGACCCCCGCCTTTCCTGGATCCCGTTCTCAGGGGGAGCCCACAGGGAGTCCCCGAAGTGACGCAGGGGTGGCCTGGGTCGCCAGCAGGCAGGAGGAGAGCCTGGGGTCCAGCTGGCCTCCGTCTGGCTGTGCTGTGTATCCCTAAGTCTCTGTGCCTGTCTGATCCTCAGTTTCCCAGTCTGCACCGGAAGCCGGGGGCCTAGATCACCTCTAGCGCCTCAGTAGCCAGGCAGCCTCTGGCTCTAAAACACGCGCTGCCCTGGACCCCCGAGGCAGGCAAAGCCCGCAGGCTCCCGGCCCGGTCTGCGTGCCCCGGGACCAGCTGCACACTCCAGCCCCCCCACCATCCTCCCACCGGCTCCCCGCCTGGGGGACCAGCTCCAGAGGACGCCTGTCCTTTGTCGGCAGAGCTGCCTCGCCCGCCGAAGGGCTTTCATCTCCGTGAGCAGGACTTCCCACCACATCAGCAGAGACTTCTGGCTGGGGAAGAAACGGTCTTCTAACTCCAGAGGGAGCCTTCAGAGAGTTAGCCTCTGGCCCTCTGGACTGTCAGGGCTGGAGCGGCGGCAGGATGTTGGGTGAGTTGGTGTGAGTTGGTGTGGTTCAGGGGTAAAGGGTGAAACAAACCCGGCCATGAATTCTGACTCTGCCACTTACTTTCTGTATGACCTGGGACTCAGTTTCCCTAACTGGATTGTGGGGGTTAATAATATTAATCATACCCAATTCAGTGACAGGAAAGGTTCAAGAAATAAACAGCAAGTATACGAGATATGGCACACTGCTTGGCACGTGGTAAAAACTCTACTGAGATAAATTGACTGTATTACCAACCTCCCTGTACCTCTATCCTTTGCAATAAGATCCTGCAGCTGATCTTGCTCAGCAGGCAGAGTCTAGCTCCCCACACCTGGTGCCTGGTCCAGCCCCGTGATTGCTGTGACCGGGTCGGAATGTGGTCGGAGCCATGCTGCCCCAGTTCCAAGGCTGGGTCTTGTACGTTTCCATGTGTTTGCTTTTGCACTTTTGCTTTGTCATGAGAACACACCCAGGCTAGCCTGCTAGAGGGTGAGAGACATGAGGAGAGGAGCTGAGCCCTCTGGTTGATTAACCACCAGCCAACTAAACCCCAGACACAGGAGCCCAGGCCAAACCAGAGCCTCTCAACTGACCCATAGACTCATGAACTAAATAAAGCCTTGTTTTAAGTCACTGAGTTTTTATGGCTATTATGCAGGTTTGCTATGACCTAGATGACTGGTGTTGGAGAAGACTCTTGAGAGGCCCTTGGACTGCAAGGAGATCCAACCAGTCCATCCTAAAGGAAATCAGTCCTGAATATTCATTGGAAGGACTGATGCTGAAACTCTAATACTTTGGCCACCTGATGTGAAAAACTGACTCATTGGAAAAGACCTTGATGCTGGGAAAGATCTGAGGGCAGGAGGAGAAGGGGACGACAGAGGATGAGATGGTTGGATGGCATCACGGACTCAATGGACATGAGTTTGCGTAATCTCCCGGAGTTGGTGATGGACAGGGAGGCCTGGCGTGCTGCAGTCCATGGGGTTGCAAGGAGTCGTACATGACTGAGCGACTGAACTGAGATGACTGATACAGAGGTTTATATTGTTAAACTTTGGGTATCAGAGCATGCAGCCCTAGTACGAACTCGCTGTGTGGCCTTGGAGAAGTCACACCTGTCTCAGCTGTCCTTCCTATTTGCTAAATGGCAGTAATAACACCCAGGGCTTTTGTGATGACTGGGCTCAGCTGCTGGAGTTAGACTGAGGTTTGAACACCAGCTCTACCACTTTCTGAATGCCCAACCTGGAAGGATCCCTTGGTGTGTCTGAGCCTTGTGTTCTTCACTTATTGGGTAATAAAACTATCTCAGAAGGACTGTTGTGAAGACTATCGCTTATCCTGAAGGCCGAGTCCGGTGCTTGCACATGTTTCAGTTATCCATTCACTACTTAACAAACCACTCTTAAACTTGGAGGTTTAAAATGAAAATTGTTTACTGCTTCTTTTGACTCTGTGAGTTGATGGGTTAGTTTTTCTGCTCCATCTGTTTTTGTAAGGTGTCTAGGGGTGGGAGAGGGCGCATATTAATGGGAGGTGAGCCTTTTTCATGTTAAAACTGGAGTGAGTGAAAGTCGCTCAGTATAGTGTCCGACTCTTTGCGAACCCATGAACTATACCATCCATGGAATTCTCCAGGTCAGAATACTGGAGTGGGTAGCCTTTCCCTTCTCCAGCGGATCTTCCCAACCCAGGGACCAAACCCAGGTCTCCCGCATTGCAGGCGGATTCTTTACCAGCTGAGCCACTAGCAAAGCCCAAGACCACTCGAGTGGGTAGCCTATCCCTTCTCCAGTGGATCTTCCCAACCCAGGAATCGAACCGGGGTCTCCTGCATTGCAGGCGGATTCTTTACCAACTGAGCTGAGAAGGAAGCCCCTAAAACTGGAGAGTCCCAGGGAAAACCTGAGCTCGTCACTGTTTTTACCCGATTCACTCGTGTGGCTGTGCCCGGTGACGGGCTGACCTGGGCTGGGCTTTTCAGGGTGGCATCACCCGTGTGGTTGGCTGGTGGTTGGTGCTGGCCGTGGGCTGGCAGGCAGGGGTGCAGAGTGGTGCCAGTGTGCTGGTCTACTCCCAGCTTCTTAGGTGGTTTGGGTTTTGCTGTGATTCTTATTGATATAATGAAAGGCTTGGATTGATGATCTCCCAGGTCCCTCCTTCCCAGCTTCTGTGCTCTGCGATCCAGGAGGATAAATGACTCATCCAGGGCCACCCAGGGAGGTGGGGGCAGAAGCAGATACATCACAGGCCTCACACAAGCAGCGCTATTGATAAAGCAATCAGGAACTGAGAAATGACAGAAGCATGAAATGTACATCTGAGCATTGGTTAAGAGTTTTGAAAATGGCAGGACCATCCCGGGGGGCAGGCTGTTTTCTGATTTATTGCAGACAGAGAAGTGTGCAGAGAAGCGTTAGAGGGGTCTGGGGGAAGTGTGGGTGATAGTCGCACAGACCCTAGAGCCCCCGTCCCATGACTTGCGGAAGCCCTGCTGGAGGGGCCTGTTTTCAAACTAAGGCCGAGGGTATGTTTCAAGCCGAGGCTCAGAGAAGTCAAGGCACTTGCCCAAAGCCACAGTTAGCGCACAGCCGAGCAGGGGTGGGAACCAGTACTGACTGCTTGCAAAGCCCAGCTTTCAGGCTGCCTTCAGACTTCCTCCTAGAGCTTTCCTCTGGGAGGCAGGGTCAGAAGGTGGCCGGTGGTCAGATGGGCAGCAGCCTCCTGCTTCTGCTCTGGAGGAAGGGGAAGGCCATACTGAAATGAAATAGGGTCACTGGGAACCATAGCCAGTGGGTCTACAGGTCAGGAAATCTCATTTCTTCCACTTTCTGACCCCAAAGCCCTTCTGACAGGCAGCCTGGCAGGTGGTTAAGGTCAGACTTTGGATTGGGTTGAGCTGGACTTTGAGGCTCAGCCAAGTCCATGAATGGCTGTGGGCTTCAGGCAAGGCCCGTACAGTCCCTGGGCCTCGGTTTCCCCAGGGAAAACCTAGCCCTGGGCCCAGCGTCCAGCTCCTGGAATCCCTCCATGGTGTCCTCAGGCATCCTGCACTGAAATCCCGCTGTCCTACCTTCGGCAGTGGCCGAAGGGACAGATGACAGATGACCTCTTAAGGCATCTTTCTGACAGGGTTCTCCCCGCAAAGCCCAGCGAAGCAGCTGCAGACATGCCGGCTTCCCCACCCCTCCAGCCCTGGGCACCGGGGCACGATCACAAAGGAAACGCGAGTCAAGCGGATCGGCCGGCTGGGGACGCCAGTTGCTGATTTATTCCTGATTTATCCCTTAAGAGCCCCGTGTCCCCTGAAACGGTGACCTCTATTAATGTTGACGTGTTCAAAAGCTGCAAATTGGGATGCAGCGTGCCTCTCCGGTCCCTTTAAAGAACCCGCTGTTAAGTTTCAAAGACCCTGGCGGAGCGTGAGGAGTGTCTGGGAATGCAATTCCTCCAGGAGGAATATTCCATCAAATGCCCGCGTGATAAATGGGTACCCGAGTCACGGCAGACACTCACCTCGGACGAGCTGCCCAGCGCGGAGACTTCACTCGCAGGGATGAAAGGAGATTCATTCCAAATGGAATGCCTGAGCAAACAGCTGGCGCCTGCGTGATCTCTGCCGCTCTGTCCTTTGCTGTAGACCCAGTTCCTCCAGCCCTGCCAGAGCCAGTCTGGGCTGGAGGAAGGCCAGCTCCTTGCCAGGAAGCCACACAGACAACCAACCCCGCAGAGGTAGGAAGCAGCCTCTGTGTGCCCAGGACACAGCCAGGGTGCTGTCCATAAGCTGTCTCACACGTGCCCATTTGTGGCCGGGCGGGGTGATTAGCTCCGTCCTGTGTAAGAATGTGAAGCCCGGAGACTTTGGGGCTCTTGCCTAAGGTCTCACGGCCCAGGAGCCAGGACTCTGACTTGGAAATGGTTCTCTTTGTAGTATGTAGCTCTGGAAGAATGCTTAAAGGGGGCTTCCCAGGTGGCGCTCGTGGTAAAGACCCCGCCTGTCAATGCAGGAGAACTAAGAGACGTTGATCCCTAGAACGGGAAGATCCCCTGGAGGAGGAAATGGCAACCCACTCCAGTATTCTTGCCTGGTGAATCCCACGGACAGAGGGGCCTGGCAGGCTACAGTCCACGGGGTCACACAGAATCAGACACGACTGAAGCAACTTAGCATGCACGCACGAACCATTAAGGAGGTCCCAACAGCGGCATTTTATAGCACGAGGCCCCGAATGGGGTCGTGGGTAGCCCAGGGCCACATGGTCAATTCAGTAGAGAGCAATTTTCGAGTGATGGAAGGAAGCGCAGGTCTTGGCCTGACGTTGCCATTTACTGGATTTAAGTCAGTTCCGTTTTTTCTCCTTTTCCCACCAGACCGAGGGAAAGGCTGTGGCCGGGGGTGGCTGCAGTGATGAGGGCTGACCCCTCAGCGGGTTGGAGTGAGCGCCCAGACCACGCGGCCAGCCTGGCTGCTGACCCCTCAGCGCGCTGGAGTGAGCGCCTAGGCCATGCGGCCAGCCTGGGTGCTGACCCCTCAGCGTGCTGGAGTGAGCGCCCAGGCCACGCAGCCAGCCTGGTGCTGACCCCTCAGCGCGCTGGAGTGAGCGCCCAGGCCACGCGGCCAGCCTGGGTGCTGACCCCTCAGCGCGCTGGAGTGAGCGCCCAGGCCACGCGGCCAGCCTGGGTAGGGCGGGGCTGCGCTGAGTCTCCATGCCACGCACTCACGGCCCTTGCTCGCCAGCCTCAGGCCTGTGGCTGGAGAATCGGCCGCAGGAGGAGCCCTGGAGCCGAGGTGGCCGTCAGCCCTGTGGGTTCCCGCTGACCTCCTGCACCCCCCGGAGGATCTGCACCCCGAGAATCCAGGGCTGCTCAGAGCCTTCCAGGAGCCCAGGACAACAGCCTCCTCCTCTGGATGCCTGCTCCCCCTGCCCCATACCCACCACCCAGAGAAGGACCAGAACCGACTCTAAATGCTTTCAGTGCTTCCGCCCCGCTACTGCTCACGGGATAACACCTTGATCCCTCCCCCTGGCCTCCTGCGGGATGGTTTCTGCCCGCCCACCCACCCGGCTCTTCCTGCCTCTGGCCCTTTCTCATGCTGTTCCCCTGACCACAACACTCTTCCCTCTCTCCCTAACACTCACTTCCAGGGCTCAGCAGAGGGCTGGCCTCCTCCCTGCCTACTAGCCTGGGCGTGCGCCCTCCGTGGGGGGCCTGCAGCTCCTGGGCTCTCCGAGCCCGCATCGCCTGAGCACTGATTCCCTCCCCCAGGTCTGTTTCCAAGACTGGGACGTGAACCCTCGAGAGGGCAGGGCTGCCGTCACTCACGTTCCTGTCTCCAGGGCCCAGCCTGCGGTGGGTGCTCCGTAAACAGCAGTGTGACCGAATGGAGTTTGTGCGGTGCCATCCATCCCCCGCCTTGCGGTTGTCCCTGGGATGTGGGCACTACTCAGAGAGTGAGTGTGTGTGTGTGTGTGTGTGTGTGTGTGTGTGTGTGTGTGTGTGCAGGGGCTTTAGCTCCCAGCCGCTCCTTTGGGAAAAGGACCCGCAGTCACGGCTCAGGCCTGAGGGTCCTGTGGGTGCCCACCCTGAGCCCCTCTGCAAGGAGTAGCCTGTGGGGCTCGACTGGGGTCAGGGCCTGGTCCCCATGGCCTCCATTCATCACACCTCCCAGGTCCCCATCAATCCCGCTCCTAATGTGCCCAAGGATTGATCTTCTTCCTTGGCCTGGCCGAGGGCTGGATCGATTTCTATCTTAAAGGCACCAGCCTCCCTTCAGAGCCATCAAATGAACATTTTGTGGAGGTGGTTATTTAAAAAACAGCGCTTTCATGCTGTTCTTGACTCAGAAATACTGCAGGCTTACGTTCACTGACCTGGGCGCGAGGCAGGGGTGTGTCCCCTGCCCCGAATGCATGCTCCGTCTGTCAGTCGCGTCTGACTCTTTGCGACCCCGTGGCAGACTGTAGCCCGCCAGGCTCCTCTGTCCCTGGAATTTTACAGGCAAGAATGCTAGAGTGGGTTTCCATGTCCTTCTGCAGGGGATCTTCCCAGCCCAGGGATCGAACCCGCGTCTCCTGCGTCTCCTGCATTGGCAGCGCATTCTTTACCACCGCAACACCTGGGAAGTCCCCCTGCTCCGTATGGATGGTCTCATTTAGTCTCTCGATAACTTTTTGAGACGGGTTATTATGATCCTTGTTCGGATGAAGACATGGAGGCGCAGGCTGGTGTGGGAGCTTGCTTTGGGGGCAGAGCTGGGACTGGAACCCCATTCATCTACACATGCTGGGTTCATATGCATAATGGGGACCTAACCCAGCTGGGGCGAACCCCACCCCCCGCAGCCTCCTGCCACGCCCAAGGGTCGGGGGTGTCCCTGAGACGCCCTGCTGCCTGCTGCATCCCTGCTGCCTCAGCTCCAGGCCCCTCCCGTCCTTCCCACAGCATCCAGCCCGCCTGATTGCAATTAAGGACAGAACAACCGAATAGGGCTGGACTGGGGAATTAATAACCTTATCTCGCCCCAGCTGACTCTGGGGCCGCCGCACACCCCTGGCCGGGGCAGGGGACACTTTCTCTGTCTGGCTGCAGGCAGGGCTCAGATTTCCGTCCTTAGATAAGAGGGCTCCCTGATCTCGCCTGCTGGCGGCTTCTGGCCCCCGCCCCCAGCTGTGGCTGCGGGCGCCTGACCACTGCCTGGGGTTTCCGCAAAGCCCAGGGCTGCTCTGCAGAACTGTCCCCTGAGCGGCTGGTTTGAAGTCTCAGGGCTGGACGGGCCCCAGGGGCTACTGAGCGCGTTCCTCCGTCCGCGTACCGTCAGTGGCCGCGTTCCCCTGGAAGGCCTGGCTCCCCTTCCAGGTTTGCTGGGGTGGAGGTTGTGAGTCTGTACAAGGGCCACGTCAGGCTGCAAGCCCACACTGCAGAGACGGGAGCCTGCGCTGGGCCTGGCTCTGGACGTAAGTAGCGCAGGAGAAGGTTGCCGCCCGGGACCGTCTGTGGCTGCTGGCTCATTGTCCTCCCAGTTGTGATGAAAGAGAAGGTCTCATTCACCAGTGGAACCTCCAGGGCTCTTGTCTTGCAGGTTGCAGAGAAGCGAGGCTGATGTCCCCCACTGCCCCAGAAGTTCTTCCTGCTCAGCCGACTTTGGCTGGTTCATTTGCCACAGAGCGGAGACCCTTGTCATTGTGAAGAAAATCAAGTGATGCAAATGATGCCGGAGGGAGAGAAACAGTTAAACCATGTAACGTGGGTCCAGCCCCCAAAGGCTCTTCTGGGTGGCTCAATGCACAGATGTTGTGGAACCCTGATTCTGCCACTAGAAAGCCAGTGTCGTTGGATGAAGGAAGTTGATTTTGCTGAGCCCACTTCCTCTCTGCGAACTCTGAACTGCAGCAGCTGTATGTACCTCATGGTCTATACGGTCAAAACTTGTAGTTTTCCCAGGAGTCGTGTCTGAATGTGAGAGTTGGACCGTAAAGAAGACTGAGTGCCAAAGAGCTGATGCTTTCAAACTGCGGTGCTGCAGAAGACTCTGGAGAGTCCCTGGACTTCAAGGAGATCAAACCAGTCAATCCTAAGGGAAATCAACCCTGAATATTCATTGCAAGGACTGATGCTGAAGCTGAAGCTCCAATACTTTGGCCACCTGATGTGAAGAACTGACTCCTTGGAAAAGACCCTGATGCTGGGAAAGATTGAAAGCGGGAGGAGAAGGGGACGACAGAGGATAAGATGGTTGGATGGCATCACCGACTTGATGGACATGAGTTTGAGCAAACTCCAGCAAACTCCGGGAGATAGTGAAGGACAGGGAGGCCTGGCGTGCTGCAGTTCCTGGGGTCACAAAGAGTCGGACACTGAACACCATGGCTAGGACACGAATGAATCCATCTGTGTAACTGCCTAGCACGGGACCTGGCCCAAATCAGGGCTGTGAAAGAGTTTATGGTCACTATTTTATCTTCATGTGAGACTCCTCTGAGAGGTCATCAGAAAACTCATGGTCAGAGAAGGGAGGTCACCTGTCCGGGGTCACACAGCTGTAAAGGCAGAGCTGGGATTTAAACCTCAAGAGGAGACCGTCCTTTCTTAGAGGGTAAGCACCAGGGCTTGGTTCTCCCCTCTGTCCTTGACTCCTCACGTGAGCTTGGGCAAGTCACGTCACCTCTTTGAGCCTCAGTTGTTCCATCTTTAAGATGGTCATATTACTTTTGCTGAATGAAGGTCAACAGCTGGACTGGATGGATTGAATTAGACTGGAAGCCTGGAAGGGGCCTCAGAAATGATCCAGGCTCATTCTGTCCTTTGAAAGATGTGGTCACTGAAGCCCAGAGAAGAGGAGAGAGTTTCCAGGGTCACACAGCATTTGGGATGCAGCCAGAGCCAGAAGTTTACAGCCTCTAGGGCCAGCACGCAGGGGGTGGCCTCGGGGGGCCCTCTCTCCCGCTGAAACCTCTGGCTCCTCCCCAGTGGGCAGGGAGGTAACCCATCTCCAGGCTGCAGGCTCTCTGCTTCTTGCCTCTCCGTCTTCTGCCTCTTCTGATGGGTCCAGCCAGGTAGAAACCGTGCCCTGCAGAGCTACGGTTCCAGAGTCTGAGGCTTCACCTTCCCTGTCCCCACCCAGAGCTGCAATGGACCCCAGAGAAACCCACATTCTGATCGGAGCATCATTAAGACGGTGGACTGAGGAGGAGTCTTGCAGTTTCACCAGGCAGCCACCCAACCCCCCTCTGTCCCATGAGGAGCCCATCAACAATTTGGGGGACAAAGGAGGAAGCATTTTTTGGAACCTGCAGAACCCCCATTGCCCTCTCCTTCAAGTCTGTGGGGCTGGAGGAAAGAGCCAGGGGACAGGCCCTGTTTGGCAAACGGGGTGGGGAGGAAGGGCCTCCGCAGGACACGGAGAAGCAGCCTGGAGATAAACGGGCACTGCCAGACCGCCTACTCGAGGGGCATTGGAATTCCATCTCGGGAGATTAATGCGCCCTCCTGCTGGTCTCCTCTTGATATTGGATTGCTGATACCCCAGAAAGTTAATGCCCCAGGAGCACTGATGTTTAAGGATCATTGGAGCCACAGTCTCGGGGAATTGTGATTGCAGGAGTGTTAATCACCGGAGAAGGCAGTTACTCAGGCCATCCCGGACGACCATCCTGGGAAATCGATCCTCCCAGAGCATTGATTCCTAGTGCTGCTGGCGCCCCAGGAACAATCCTTCCTCATCCTCAGGCCCCTGGCCACCTGGTTTCCCCGGGAGATCATTCCAGGCTTGATGGAGACACTGTGAGGGACTTTTCTCCCCAGAGGAGTTTTGGAGAAATGCTTCTAGACTCCAAGCAGCGGTCCCCAATCTTTTTGGCACCAGGGATTGGTTTTGTGGGAGACAATTTTTCCATGCGTGGTGGGGGGTGGTTTCGGGATGACTCAGCGCGTTACGTTTACTGTGCACGCAGTTTCTGTTACTACGACCTCAGCTCCGAAGCAGGTCGTCAGGCGCGGATCCTGGAGGTTGGGCCCCCTCTCCTAGGGCACGGTTCTCTCACTTGCATCACCGGAGGGCTTCTCAGAGCTCAGACTGCGGGGCCCCCACAGCTGCAGATCGGGCCGGTCTGGGGTGCAAGACTTCACATCTCTAGAACGCCCCCAGATGACACTGATGTTGCTGGCCCCAGGGACCACACTGGGACAGCTTCTGTGCTGGAACTTAGATGCTAAGTTTTTAACTCTTACATTTTGCATTTACATTTAAAGTCACCCAGTCCTGTCTGACTCTTTATGACCAGATGGGCTATACAGTCCATGGAATTCTCCAGGCCAGAATACTGGTGTGGGTAGCCTTTCCCTTCTCCAGGGGATCTTCCCCACCTAGGAACTGAACCGGGGTCTCCTGCATTGCAGGGGGATTCTTTACCAACAGAGCTATCAGGGGAGCCAAAAATCTGACACTTGTAGTTTGTTTCCTCCTGCCGTTTAAGGGAGAGATTAAAAAATGTCTGACACTTGCAGCCTATTTCCTCCATTTGGAGACCCTTAGCCTTCCTACCTGTTACCCTCTCGTTCTGCCCTTTGCTTTTAGGAGGATTATGTTGCCTAGGGAAAAGAGCATCGTCCCTAAATTGGTGAGGCAACATATTCTCTGAACCCTCATATTGAGGGTTAACTCTGGCTGCATTTTACTTCATTTATTTATTATTAAAAGTTTCTTTTTTGTTGAAGTATAGCTTTTCTTAGTCTTCGAAGTACTTTAATTTTTTTTTAAACTGAAGTATAGTTGATTTACAATGTTGTGTTAATTTCTGCTGTATAGAAAAGTGATTCAGTTATACAATATCTATTGTATAGATATCTATACAATATCTATGTCTCCCACATACATTCTTTTTCATGTTCTTTCCACTATAGTTTACCATAAGATATTGAACACAGTTTTCTGTGCTATACGGTAGGACCTTGCCATTTACCGTGTTATATATAATAGCTGCACCTGCTGATACCCACCTCCCACTTCATCTGTCTCCCATCTCCCACCCCCGGCAACCTCAAGTCTGTTTGTAAGTCTGTTTCATAGATAGGCTCATTTGAGTCATATTTTAGGTTCCACATGGAGTGACATCGTATAGTGTTCGTCTTTTTCTTACTTCACTTAGCGTGATAATCCCTAGTTGCATCCTCGTTGCTGCACTAGCCTTATTTCGTTCTTTCGCATGGCGGAGTACGATTCCATTGTGCATATGTACCACACCTTTTTCCGTCCCTCTGTCAGTGGGCATTTAGGCTGTCTGCATGTGCCAGCTATCGTGAATAGCGCTGCTATGAACACAGGGCTACATGGATCTTTTTTAATTGTAGTTTTGTCTGGATATGTGTCTGGCTGCATTTTAGAATCAATCATTGCTGAAGATTTTAAACTGTTGCCCTACTCTGAGAAATTGCTTTAATTTATCTTGGATGGAGGTAATAATTCAAAAAGTTCTCAAGGTGATCCCAGGATGTGGTCAAGAGCTGAGGACCGCTGGGCTCAGCAAGCCTGGGATGGGGTGAAGAAATAGCAGCCGTGTCCTGTTAGAGCTTCTGAGACGGGGGAGGTGAAGACATACACTGGGGCTTTGGGGGAGAACCTTGGGCTGAGCTCCCAGAAGGGGTGCCCCAGACTCAAGGCCCAGGCAGCCTAAGACCCTCCTCTTAGAGCTACTGAGATGGCTTCTCCTGAATCTGACACTGTGATGGAGGTCTGTTCATTCATTCACCCATATTCAGTAGACGTGTATTTGGCACCTACCATGAACACTGTTATAGACCCTGGGGCACACAGCTGTGAGTGAAATAAACAGATATCCCTGCCCTCATGAAGCTCAAGTCTCAGTCCATAGCGCTGATGCTGCCAAAAGTGGTCCAGAGGCGCCCTGGCATCTAAGCATCCCTTTGCTCACACTCTCGGCTGGCAGAACGATGGCGTCTGGCACCTGGGTCAGGGGGTGAGGCCAGGGCTAGTTATGGGGCGATGGAGGCAGCACCCAGGGCACCCCTGGGGTGAATTCTTCCAAACCCAGCCGAGAAGGGAGCCGAACTGTCTTTTGGGTTCTATTTGCTGTCGGTAGACCTTGGTTCAGCTTTCAGGTGACAGACACCTGACACCATCCAGTCCATCCCCCTGCCTCCAGGGAAGCTGAGGGCAGGTCTTCCCCTGGGGCATCCCACGTGGGTGTCTCTGGAGCCCCTCTCGCTCACGTCCTTGACCTCTTCTCTTCCTCCATTGGTTCTGTCCCCCTCTTTTATTCTCGCTCCGTCTCAATCTTCTGTTTTCGTCTGCTTCTTTCTGCTTCTCTCTCTCCATTTTCCCCTTGTTGGCCCATTTCCATCCTTCCAGGCACATGGAGACCCCTGACCACCCTGGGACTTCTGGAAGCATCTCTTGTGATTGGATCCCTCTTCTTTGGCCACATCCGTTTCCTCTTGATGCACGTGTTTGAAGACCGAAGCCCCACGAGTCCCCTGGGGAAGCCTGACTGATTTCTCTTCCTCTGCCGATGGATGCAATTTCCCCTCCCTGGCGGGGCCCACAGAGCAGACTCCAGCATCCTGCCTTTCTCCCTCCTCATGGACCTGGAGCAGCTGGGGGTTACTCAACGGTCAGAATCTCCGCTGAGGGGCTTCCGACCTTGGTTGGGTCAGGAAGCCCAGCCCTCAAGATTAGTTAGGGAAGCGACACTGATTCATTCTCTGAGACATGAATTCAATGAACATTTATGGGCCGTCTGTGATGTTTCAGGCGCTGAGATAGAGTGAGAAATAAATCACAGTCCTTACCCTAAGGAGTCAAGTGAGTAATGTTGAAAGTGCCATTCATCGACCCTTCTATTCTTTCCTTGTTCATTTGTTCATTCATCCATCGTTCACCCATTCAACAAATAGTGACCACCTTCTACGTCACAGACACACGGGGATACAGAGGGGATACAGAAATAAAGGTGAGACATCTCTGCCAGTGGGGAAGACAGACAAGGCGACAGACAGTTCAGAGGCTCTGGGCTCTGAGCTCTCAGCAGATCCCAAGTCTGAACGGCGGATCTCCTCTTCAGCCCGTCTGCTGGGGGCTGGGTGGCCTGGGCTGGGACGGTCACCTCAGGTCTGGCTCAGGAACAGGGCGGGGCTGCCCCGACACTGCTCCGAGGGCCTCTGTGGTCCTGACATGCTGCCAGGTCTCCGTGAGCTGGGTTAGGGGTTGCAGCCCAGAGCCTGCTGTAAAGTGTGCCCCTTAATACCTCAAAGGCGTCAGGCATAAGAACGAAAACCGTCTGCCATGGGGAAGTGGAGGAAATAATTTCCCAGCTAGGAAATTATTGAATATTTAGGACCTGGAACAGATCATTTACAGGGGAAATGAATTTCTCCGGCTTCCTCTGGCCGAGATAAATCAGCCCAGATGCTCTCGTACTTTCATTTACCCCTGCAGAACGGGTCTGGTTGGGTGTTTATGTGATGAGAAGGTAATCCTTCTTCCAGAAGTGGTAACAATTGCTTTCAAAGCCATCAGTTCCCTCCTGAGGCTGCTGTGGCCAACCCTATCGGTCACCCCTGCCTGCGTACACTGCCAGGTCCTGGAGGCCAGGAAGGGCAGAAGTGGGGTGATGCCATCTTCCCTCCACATGGTTGAGATCTTGTTTTTTGATGGGGCATTGAGGAAGATCCAAGCCTTGGTCAGTAACAATGGGAGACCCAACAAAGTGATGGGGTTGGGCCAAGGGTCTGAGTTCCGGAAGGGGGGTGGTGAGCTGGATTTTAGTTGGAATTAAGGACTTCCCCTGTCAGAGGGCAGCTGTGGCATTGCTCTCCTTGGGTGATTGATCAGATCAGAGGAAACCCTCACCATGGGGGACGGAGGTGGGGGATGGACTGAGTGGCCTCTAAACCCCAAATGACACAGGATTCTGTAACACCCAGATTACCAGCCCACGAGTGTTAGTAATCTTGCCTTGACACTAGGCACAGACTAATATTTTCTTCACAGAGTTATGTTCTTCTAGACCAGAGTTTGGTCAACTTTTTCTCTAAGGGCCAAATAGTAAATATTTTCCTTTTGGCCGGCCACACACTTTCTGTAATAATTACTCAACTCCATGGTTGTAGGGCCGAAGGGGCTATGCTGTTGTCCAGTTGCTCAGTCGTGTCCGACTCTCTGCGACCCCATGAATCGCGGCACACCAGGCCTCCCTGTCCATCACCAACTCCCGGAGCTTGCTCAAACTCATGTCCATCGAGACGGTGATGCCATCCAGCCGTCTCATCCTCTGTTGTCCCCTTCTCCTCCTGCCCCCAATCCCTCCCAGCATCAGGGTCTTTTCCAATGAGTCAACTCTTTGCATGAGGTGGCCAAAGTACTGGAGTTTCAGCTTCAGCATCAGTCCTTCCAATGAACACCCAGGACTGATCTCCTTTAGGATGGAATGTTTGGATCTCCTTGCAGTCCAAGGGACTCTCAAGAGTCTTCTCCAACACCATAGTTCAAAAGCATCAATTTTTCAGCGCTCATATCACCGTCAAACTAAGACTAAACAAGGAGTTTCTGGCTTGTGCCTATTTTTGAAACGGCTTTATTTCATTTTCCTGATTAGAAAAGCAATGTCTGCTTATAGTAAAAAATTAATATAGAAGGTGAAAGTCATTGGTAACCCTCCCCCTTCTCAAAGATACCGGCTGTTCACAGTTTAATGTCTGTATATATTTTTGTCCTAACACCATATTCTTTTTAAACGTCATCTTGTACAGACCATATTTACTGAGGCTGTTATATTTTGAATCCCAAGTTGACTCTAGCTGAAAAGAAAATGGGAAATGGCGGCTGGGAAATGAAGCTCAGGGTGATAGGAAATGAACCAGGTGGGCTTTCCTCCCAGGGAGCGGCCTGGTGCCCCTGGGATGCCGCTGCGTGCCAGCTGAGGGCTGAATGGTGGGCGGGCAGGCAAGTGTGGGGAGAGAGCCGGGCCCCCGGGAGTCAGGTGTCCTTAGGAAGAGCGTGCTGAGCCCCGCAGTGGGGCGGGCACCCTGACACACCACTCACGGTTGGTGGGAGAGCTCTTGGCAGCCGGAAGGGGAGTCCTGAGCCACACGGGGCTGGGCTGCCCCGAGGGCTCTCCCAGCTTGGGGCACCGGGAGGTGCTGGTCTGCCCACTGCCAGAGGAGCGGGAACACCCTTTTCAGAAAACCCCAGAAACACAGGGGGAGGGTGCGTCTTACCCCCACCTTCCCTTTGCCTTGAGCAAAAATACACTGAATCAATGGAAAAGGTGGGGTACAAAGAGGTACAGAGAAATCTAGTCTCAGAAAAAAGCTCCCACTGCCCCCAGGACTCCCAGGCTCCCTGGGGATGGGGGGATAGGGAGCCTGATGCCCCTTGTGGGTTCTTAATGCCATCTGTGCCCTGAAACGGGAGCCAAAGGTCCCAGACATCGGCTTTCCTGCAGTCTCGGTTCCATGGAGGAGAAAATGTCTTTCTCCATCAGTGACAGGATGGAGAAGGAAGGAGGAGAGGATGCCCCCGGGCCAGCTGTGTGTCTCCAGGTCGGGGCAGGGAGGAGGCCGGGGCAGCACTCCCTCGAGGCCGGGCTCACGCCCACCACCCCCCTTGGTGTCCTCTCATCTTGGCCCTCGATCACTCATTTCCAGTCACGGGTGTTCCGGGACCAGCGCAGGTCTGATCTGGGAGCATGGAGGTGTGCCATGGCTTTCCGGGAGAGTCAGAGCACCCTGATAGTTATAAGAACAGGATCACTGAGACCTGGGTTTAAGGCCCACCTTTGTCGCTTCCTCACTGGAAGCAAATTTTACCCTCTTTGAACCTCAGTTTTTCATCTGTGAGATGGGTGTGCTAGTAGCATCCTAGCAACCACTGAGATGATCCCTGTAAAGTGCCTGCCCCAGTGAAGGCTATGGGAGCCATCTTTTATTCCTTTGATAAAATATAACTAAGGACATCAGTATAATCTTGTACTAAATCTCAGGCTGATAGAAGGTCTGGAGAAAACAACTAGGTAGGAGTGGTCAGTCACTTATTTTTTTTCCCCTCTAGAATCTAAGAGCCTTAATGACTAAGCTGGACTGCAGATGCCTAAGCCAAGAACCTTGACAGGCTGGTTCACAGCGGTGTCTCTAATGCCCAGCTTGGGCCTGGTGCCTAGCGGGTGCTTATAAGCAGTTGTGGGAGGATGAATATGTGCCCAGGGAAGGGGCAGAGGAGCTGAGAGGTGATCTCCTAGGACCCTGCCTCCCCTTGGCCGCTGGCCTGAGACCCGGCTTCTTGCCTCTCCTTCCCCAGCAGCCTGAGAGCGGATGGCCCAGTTTTCTCCATCACTGTGTTATGCCACAAATGAATTTCAGGTTGGTTGGATTCAATTTGGCTCCTGAGCTACAAAAAATAAAAGAGGTATAATTAAAAAACAATAACAACAATGGAACAGAAGTTCAGCTATCAGAGTTGATTCTTCTCAGAAGTTGATGATGGGGAAACTAGTGCAGCCTCACATGGTTCTGGAAGCTGCACCAGGCGGGGAGCAGATGCTGTGGGTCCTGCCTCCCAAGCACATGCGGTTTTCTGGGAGGGGTCTGAGGTTGGGTCCTCTGTTCCCCCCCAGGCATCCGCACCTCGCACCGATCTTGCATCCCTGGCAACCGGGCTGACCTTTGTCCCTCATTGTCTTCTGCAATGTCAACTCTCCAGTCAGCCATCTGCAGCCCCGGCCTGTGCTCCTCCACGATTCACTGCAGTTCTCTGCCCCCGACTCCTTCTTCTGCAGCAAGGCTCCCCACCTGCTCTGTGGCATCCTCGGAGAGCACAGACCCAGCAGCGCAGAGCTGGAAGGGTCCTGAGGGACATGGGCTCCCATCCCGCAGGAGAGCCCAGGATCACAGTTGGGTTACTGCACACTTACCATGTGCCTACGTCTCCTTCTCCTCATGACTGCAGAGTAGGTCCTGTCACGGTCCCATTTTTATAGATGGAGAAACCGAGGCTTAGAGAGGTGAAGCACCTTGTCCAAGGATAACAGCCAGGTGGTTAAGCTGGAGAAGACTGTGCTAAACACTGTGCCGCATTGCAGCTGGAAATACGAAAGGCGAGGCAAAGCCCGTGACTTTAAGATGCTCACAGTCAGGGCAAGTCTTAAACGAGGCTGACTGGTTGTCAGAGTGGATGGACGAGCAGCTGGCTGGATGGATGGAGAGATGGATGAATGGATGGATGGACAGACAGATGAATGGACAGAAAGCCAAATTTGGGGACACAGGAAAACAGGCAATGAAGAGAGGCTGCACGAAGATCTCTCTGGGCTTAATGTGATGGGCAACCAGTGAGCAGTTCTCACTGGCCCTGACGGGTTAACCTGCTGTGTATCCTTAGGGATCCACGTAACATCTCTGAGCATACTAGTCTCATTCGTGCAATGAAGGCTTGATCACCATAGTCTCTAAATTCTCACTGGACTCCAATGTTCTCAGATTTTCTCTGTCTCTCACCTCCAGAGTTGTGAGATTCATGCTCATACTGGAAAGCAGAGGTAATTGTGTGGGTCGTGGCGGTGGACGAAATTTGAATTCTGACTTGCTGAAATTCGCAAAGAACAGCAATTAAAAGCTGGCAGCTGAGAGTTGGACACAGGTTTCTTTTGTTCATGTCCATAAATACTGTTTTTTCTTAATTAACAGCCAGCATTTACGAATCAGGCAAAATTTCAATTTCCCTTGGAAAACTGAAAGCTAGGGCAACCCAGGCTCCTACTGCCAGAGTGAGTTAGTGGTCAAGAGCAAAGCTTCGCCCCGAGTCAGAAAGAGTTCAAGTCCCAGTGCTGACCTTTTCTAGCTGTGAGTTTTTTGGGGAAGTTACTCAAACTCGGTGCCTCAGTTTCCTTATCTGTAAAATGGGAATGATGATAGCACTTACTTTATAGGGTCATTGTGAGGACTAGATAAGCTAGTGCATGTCAAGATTTAGAATAGTGCCTGGAACTCAGTGAGGGCTATGTCAGTATTGCCTTTTCTTATTGTGAATTTTCCCCCAAGGGTATTAGCCTGCTAAGGGCTGCGAAAACCAAATTCCATGGACTGGCTGGCTTACACAACCCATTTTCTCACGGTTCTGGAGGCTGGAAGTCCAAGATCAGGGTGCTGGCAGGGTTGGTTTCTCTTGCAGACAGCTGCCTCCCTGCTATTTCCTCACGCGGCCTTTCCTCTGTACATGGGCATCTCTGGTGTGTCCTCCTTCTTGCAATCATACCAGTCCAGTAGGATTAGGACCCACACTGAAGACTTCATTCAATCTTAGTTACCTCCTTAAAGGCCCTATTTCCAAACATAGTCACACTAGGGGTTAGTGCTTCAACTCAGGGGACACAATTCAGTCCCAACGGCCATGGTGGGGCATCAGCCCAAGGTGGACAGCAGCTGCTTCCTCGGACAGGGTTGTTTCTTCCTAGTTACAACAGTCCCAGCTAGGGTGACTATGCTTTGTGGCTGGGGTTCCTAGTTGGAGTGGTAAGGAATCCGCCTGCAATGCAGGAGATGCGGGTTCGATCCCTGAATTGGAAAGATTCCCTGGAGAAGGAAATGGCAACCCACTCCAGTATTCTTGATTGGAAAATCCCATGGACAGAGGAGCCTGGTGGGCTACAGTCCATGGGGTCACAAAGCTTCGGACACGACTTGGCGACTAAACAGCATCAACCCTTCGTGATTTGCTTAGGACTGAGGGGGTTCCTGGGACACTAGTATTTCAGTTTTAAAACGCGGCAAAACCCAGGATGAGCTGGACACACAGCCCACTTCCTTCATTTATTCACCTGTCTGGCTCTTGAATGTTGACCTTGCCTCGGAGGGACACCTGGGCCTAGGAAGGCTGGTGAGAGGCGAGAAAAGAAGAGCGCCCTGGGCTTCAAGGCACAGGTGAGTTTCTTGGCCAAGGTGGGGAGAGGATGGAGCCCCGGGACTCTGTGGGAGCCTGGGCTGCCGAGGGTTAAACCTGCCTTGGGAAAGAACACCCAGCAAACACCAAGGGAAGGAAACAGCAAAAGCATTATCATGATTAATGTTATTTCAAAGACTTAATTTTTCCCCCCTCTTTCAGAAATGCTTGTGCGCTGTTGTGCTGCGTGCTCTTTCTTGATTCTGAATGTCCTTCCCCCTGGAGTAATTTGGAACAAGGTCACTGTTGGGCAGGCGGGCCTCCTTGCCTCTCATCTACCTGCTGGCGGCCCAGCCAGGTGGGGGGCTCAGAGCCAGCAAGAGGCAGACCGATGCAAGAGGCGCTGGGACCAGTCCTGACGCTTTCGGGGCCAGGCCCCCTCTGGCTGTAGCCTGACCTCGGCTCACCCGGGACACACACAGTCTTTGGTCCCAAGGGGTCGAAGTGGGAGAGATCTGGGGGGAGGATTAAGCCCTGTGTTCTGGCTCTACCCTTTGTTGGGCTTCCCTGGTGGTTCAGAGGGTAAAGAATTTGCCTGCAATGTGGGAGACCTGAGTTCTATCCCTGGGTTGGGCAGATTCCCTGGAGGAGGGCATGACAACCCACTCCAGTCCTCTTGCCTGGAGAATCTCCATGGACAGAGGAGCCTGGCGGGCCACAGTCCATGGGGTCGCAAAGAGTCGGACACGACTGAGCGACTAAGCACCCTTGTTGGCGGGGAGATTTTCCACGACTGTTTTCTTACCGGCAAAGTAGGGACAGGAATGGTATGTCCTCTTCCGGATGGATGTGCTAGCTCTTAATTCTGAGAAGTTCAAGCGCTCCTCCACTTCAGCTCCGCACACTGACCCCCTGGAGTGGGCGAGCGAGGCAGCCTCAGAATTTCTAATGAGTGTTCAGGCGCTGCTCATGCTGCTGGCCCATGGACTGCATTTTGAATGACAAAGGTTGTGAAGATGGAATGAAATGTAAGTTCCTAGCATCGTAGGAAGTGCTTGAAGTAAGTACTACTTATCACCATCATTATCATTGCTTCATCTTCATCAGCTTTATCGCCAGCATCAGCATCATCTTTATCACCATTGTCATCATTTTCATGGGCTGGCGTCGTTACTGGATCTTATCTATGCCTTTTCTTGCTCCCATTCTCCAGGGAAGGTAATTGAGACCCAGAGCTGGTCTGAGACTTGTACCAGCCAATTTTACACAGAAGAGAAGCTCCCTGGGGTTGAGGGCTGTTATACTGAAGTGGACAAGAGCCTGATGGTTAGAAATCAGGAGACTGAGGTTCAGGTCTCACTCTGTTCCTTGTTAATTAAGCCTTTGAACTTTTACAACAGATGGATCATGACCTTAAAGACTATCCAGTTTAACTCCTTCCTCTAAGGTGCCTAATATGTGGGGACACGAGGTCAGATAGAGGAGAAGATACACAGTTAAGAGTATAGATATTAGAAGTGGACACTCTTGCATTCAAATCTCTTCTTCATTACTTGCTGGTTGCGTTACCTTGGGCAAGTCACTTAATCTCCCCAAGTCTCAGTTTTTCCACCTGCAAAATGGAGTGTGATAGCCAGGTTCCAAGATGGCCTCCGATGAACCCCACCTTCTGCTATTTATACCCTTTATCATTATCCTTCCGCTTTGTACAAGGTTTGGTCTGTGTGACCAACAGAACATGTCAAAAGGGACGGCATCCACTTCCAAGGTCAGGAGACGAGGTTATTAAAGATGCAGAGACTCTCTTCAGTTTCTGTCTCTTCCTCCCACTTGCTCTGGGGGAAGCCGACTGCCTTGTCCTGAGACCACTCAGGCCCATGTGCTGAGGAACTGAGACCTCCCAATGGCCATGCGGGTGAGCCTGGAAGTGAGCTTCCGGACCACCTTTGGACTTTGTGATGGGACAGCAGCCCTGGCTGACAGCCTGCCTGCAGCCTCATGGGAGACCCAGAGCCATCCAGCTAAGCCACTCCCAGATTCCTGACCCTCTGAAGCTGCAGGAGATAATCAGTGTTTGTCATTTTAAACTGCAAAGTTGTGGAGTAACCTGGTACACAGCAGTGGGTAAATAACACATGGGCATAATGCTATCTGCCTTGGAGGTTTGTTGTGAGGATGAAATTCAGGAAAGCACTTTGCATGGTACATGATGCGTGTTGAAGGCTGTGTGAAATGTAAAGCAGCGAGAGCGTAAAGCAGATCATTGACAGCTCCGAGGTCACAGAGCAAGGGGGTGACAGGGCTGACGATCTGTGGCTCCCAGATGCCTAGTGTTCACCACTTGTGTCCCCCGAGGCTTCATGACCTAGGTGAGCCCCGAAGGCTTTGCCAGAAAGGGAATGGCGGAACTAGGGGGTGCGGGGGGAGCGGAAGATGCGATGGTGCTGGTGAGTGTCCTGGGCCTCTGGGAGGGACAGCAGCTGGGCTGTGTGCAGGGGGTGGGCTGAGCACGGGAATAGTGTCTGGGCGCATGTGTGTGCGCATGGATACATGCGTGTGCATGTGTGTAACGGCATGTGTGGGCGTGCACGTGTGCAAACATGCAAGAGTGTACACTTGTATGTACACACGTGTATATGTGCGCGCGCGTGTATGGGTGTGTTTGTGTGTGTGTGTGTGTGTGTGTGTGTGTGTGTGTGTAGGTCACCTCTGAAGACCCTTCAGCCCAAGAGAGGCTGATGATCTGATTCACTGCTTGTTTCTGGGCCTGCTGTCTGTGGAAGGCTCAGAAAAACCATGGCAACAAAGAGACACTTAATGAGCAGGAATGGAGGAGACCAGGAACTAGGGCATCTCTGAGGTGACAGAGAAAGAGGCCCAGGAGGAAGGTTTACTGGGGCTTGTTTCCCTGGCCCTCATGAGGCTTCTTGGCAGCGAGATATCAAAGGGGGTCTGAGTGACAGGTAAGCCCCTGCGCCTCCAGCTGCAGCACCCCAGGCAGCCCGGGTTCTCAGCCCCCAGCAGAGGGCTCCTGCTCCCAGGTCCTGGACCTGCTGACGTTAGAGGCATTGATCCTGGGAGGCTGCCCATGGCTTCCCCCAGCTTCTTAGAACCACGGGAAATTCCTAGATATTACTCATTGTAGAGACAAGCATAATGGAGGCACAGAGAGGTTAAGGAACCTGCCTCAGGTCACACAGCAGGCTGTGACAGACTCAGGCCTGGAATCCAGGCCTCCTTGCTGAGCACTGTCTCCCAGGGTGGAGCCTTTGGCGGGTGTCCTCGGATGCCCTGGTCCAGAGGCCTTATGTGTGCATAGCCCCCTCTGGCTGGGAGACCTACTGCCACGAGAGTTGCCCACCTTTGCTCCCTGCCTGGACCAGATGGGCCACCCTCTCACCCCCATCTTATCTACCTTTGCATTTCCACAGGGAATAACTGGAGAAGACAGTTCTGGGGGAATACAAAGTCTGCCAAGTTTGAGTCTGGCATTAACATGGGCAACTGGGTATCAGGTAGGTTGGAAATAGAATCAGGAAAAAGGGTCCCTGGAGGACTGCTGGTTGGCAACTGTCTCTCCTGGCTTTTCCCTGACCATCCATCTCAAGGATGTCTCCTCCTAGCCAGATCCTGCCTGCCATGTACCAGGAGCATCTGAGAGAGAGTGTTCTGGGAGGTTCTAGAATGTAGAAGTGGGTTATAAGGGTCTCAGTTATGTACTCCATCACAAAGAAAGGGAACTGGTGTGTATCTGGAGAGCCTGCTGGTACAAGGCATTGAGTGAAACCCTTGTACACCCTTAGCTTCCCTTCTCATCACACCTAGGGTATGAGGCCCCATTACAGACGAGGAAGCCGAGACTTAGAAACTCTAGATTACTCTGCCAAGGTCACCCATCTTCTAAGTCGCAGAGCTAAGATTTGAAATCTAGATCTATTTAACTCCAAACCTGGCCTATTTCCATCTCTGATATCTCTCTGCATACCCTCTACACCCACTATGTCCAAGCATTAGTTTGGATAATGGAGACACAGAGGTAAATGGACTATGGGCCTTGCCCTCAAAGCACTCACAGTTTAGAGAGTATAGTAGCTATTGCTGTGATGTTAATGCTGCGTAACAAATAGTCCCCCCCCCAAATCTCAGTGGCTTATAACTCTAAGCAATTATTGCTCTTGCTCACAGTGGTTGGGTCAGCTGGAGTGGCTCTGCTTCAGGCTGCAGGGTGGGTCCAGTATAGCTTCCCTTGTCTCCATCTCCTTCTAACAGTGGCTACTTAGTTCTGCTTCCATGATCGGGCAGAAATATACAATATCCTCTAAGGCTTCACGCTGAAATTGGCGCACTGTCCTGCTGCTCAAATTCTAGGGCAAGTTACACGGCCAAACTCCGCACTGATAGGGCGGGGACATTTTCCTGTTTACTTAGTGGGAGGCACTGCAAAGTCATAGGGCAAAGGCACAGACGTCTACCTTTCTAATAGGGAAGCAGGAAGAAGAGGGAACAATAACCTAATCATCTTCTGGGGGAAGACAGACAGGCTGTGATGATAATACTGCACTGCATTTCATCAAATCTAAGAAACCATCAACTGTGAGACACACCATTAGTTTATGCACCACCAGGAAAGAAAAGTGGCTGCCAACTGAAGTATGACATGATGCTTTCTCAGTTCACTGTATTTTTTTTTTATTCTTATGGAAAGAGCTATTTGATACTTACGTAGACATGGAAGTGACAGCAATTTGAACAGTTTTGATCAGGTTTCCTCCTGCACGGGCTGTGACAACTGTGTCTCCACAGCCATTGTCCAAGGAGGCTGTGAGATGCCATGGATTGCAAGACACAATCTGTTTTTAAATATGTGAAAACATGTGGGTCTTAGAATCGATGAAATGAATTGTTTATTCATGGTGAACACTTGTCCACAAATGGACACTGTGCTAAATAGTTTATGTGGATAAACCACCTGTACCTTACGACAACCCAAGGGGCAAATATCATCCGCATTTCAGGGATGAGAAGAATAAGGCTCAGAGTAATCAGTAGACAGCATATTAAAAAGCAGAGACATTACTTTGCCAACAAAGGTCTGTCTAGTCAAGGCTATGGTTTTTCCAGTGGTTATGTATGGATGTCAGAGTTGGACTATAAAGAAAGCTGAGCACCAAAGAATTGATGCTTTTGAACTGTGGTGTTGGAGAAGACTCTTGAGAGTCCCTTGGNAAAGAATTGATGCTTTTGAACTGTGGTGTTGGAGAAGACTCTTGAGAGTCCCTTGGGCTGCAAGGAGATCCAACCAGTCCATCCTAAAGGAGATCAGTCCTGGGTGTTCATTGGAAGGACTGATGTTGAAGCTGAAACTCCAATACTTTGACCACCTGATGCGAAGAGCTGACTCATTTGGAAAGACCCTGATGCTGGGTAGATTGGGGGCAGGAGGAGAAGGGGACGACAGAGGATGAGATGGTTGGATGGCATCACTGACTCAATGGATATGGGTTTGCATAGACTCTGGGAGTTGGTGATGGACAGGGAGGCCTGGTGTGCTGTGGTTCATGGGGTCTCAAAGGGTTGGACATGACTGAGCGACTGAACTGAATCAGTTGTCTTGCCTACGACTCACAGTTAGCAAGTGGGGGAGCTGGGATATGAACTTCCAACAGTCTGACTCAAGACAAAGTGGTTAAGAGGGCAGACAAACTGTATCTCAGTCTCCTCATCTGTAAAATGGGGCTGCTAGAAGCAACTGCTGCATCGGTTGTGAGACATCTATTGAAAACAGAGTGAAGCACGGAGCGCTCACAACACGCTGGTCATTCTGACAGCACATCTGCCCTTCTGCAGGAGACATCAGTGTAATGAAAGTATGACTGAGCTAAGGGCTGAGGGATATGGGAGCCCACAAAAGCAGACCAGCAGCTTAATGATCTGGGGGGCTGTCAAATTAGATATGAGAATAGGAGAAAAGAGTGTTGGATCCATGCTGCTGCTGCTAAGTCACTTCAGTCGTGTCCAACTCTGTGCAACCCCGTAGACGGCAGCCCACCAGGTTCCTCTGTCCCTGGGATTCTCCAGGCAAGAATACTGGAGCACACATTTATTTATGCAGACACAGTTGTTTACCTACCGTGTACAAGCAGTACACAGTGACTGAATCTGAAGCCAAAAATTGGGGGAGCTAAGTTTTCAAATCTGAGTTATAATTTATCTTAAGTTAAATGCATAGATATTGACCATTCCATTTGAAGGTTTTTCACAAATGTGAATGGCTGTGTTACCACTGCCCCAATCACACTAGAGAATATTTTCACTACTCTAGAAAGTTCCATTGTATCCCTTTTCAGTAAAATGTCTCTCTCTATCCTGTTTTTAAAATTTCTGTCGTTGTAGATTCAGTTCAGTTCAGTTGCTCAGTTGTGTCCTACTCTTTGCGACCCCACGAATTGCAGCATGCCAGGCTTGCCTGTCCATCACCAACTCCCAGAGTTTACTCAAGCTCATGTCCATCGAGTCGGTGATGCCATCCAACCATCTCATCCTCTGTCGTCCCTTTCTCCTCCTGCCCCCAATCTCTCCCAGCATCAGGGTCTTTTCCAATGAGTCAACTCTTCGCATGAGGTGGCCAAAGTATTGGAGTTTCAGCTTCAGCATCAGTCCTTCCAATGAATACCCAGGACTGATCTCCTTTAGGATGGACTGGTTGGATCTCCTTGCAGTCCAAGGGACTCTCAGGATTCCTGTATTTGAACTTGAATAAACAGGAGCATACAGGATGTTCCGTTTTCTATCTGGCTCCCTTCACCCCACAATAATACCTAGAAGATTAATCCCTGTGTTAGTAGCTCCATCTTTTTCATTGCTGGGTGATATTTAACGGCTTGCTGGCTATTCACGATTGCCCTGTAGTTCTAAAGTCACCCTTCTTGCCTGTGGACTGAAAGTGAAGCTGGGCCCTTTAAACTCCCCTGGTCACACAGCAAGCTCAGCATCAGCTGGTAGTGGGCGCGGCCCCTGGCTCGCCCCGCCCCCGACTCGCCCCGCCCCTGGACCGCCCCGCCCCCTGGACCGCCCCGCCCCTGGCTCGCCCCGCCCCTGGCTCGCCCCGCCCCTGGCTCGCCCCGCCCCTGACTCGCCCCGCCCCGGCTCGCCCCGCCCCTGGCTCGCCCCGCCCCCTGGCTTCACGCGCTCCCGGGCCTCTGAGCAAGTGCGGTGTCTCCTGTGCGCGTGCACGTCTCCCGTGCGCGTGCACGGCGTCTCCCGCCAGGTCTCTGTGGCCGCGGTGGAGCAGCCAGCACCTTGCACCCCTTTAAGGTAGGTTTTGTCGTGGGGTGACTCTGGTGAGACGCCTCCTGTGAGCAGCTCGTGTGCCATTCCTCAGGGCGGACTTCTGGTGAGCCCCCCAGTCTGGATTTCCAGCAGGTTCCGCGGGTGTGTGGCACGGACCAGCTTTCTGCCAGAGCCACAGGCGTGCCCCTTGGTGAGGTCTGGATGCCTGTGCTGGGGTGTGTGTGGGCACCGCTCTGGGGCTCTGCTTCAGCCCAGGGGCTTCTCCTGGGGGTTTTACTTAAGCTTTAGGAGGGGGCTCTTACTTGGGGGCTCTGTCTCAGCTCTGGGTGGGAGGTCTTCTTTGAGCTGGGGCTCTCTCACCATTGAGGGTTCTGTCTCAGCCTGGTGGGAGGTTTGTTTTTGGGGGCTCTCTGCTCCGTATTAGCCCGGGATCAGGGCCCCCCCAGGGCTCTGTACCGGCCATGGTTTGGGGGGCTCTTTCTTTAGGGCTCTACCTCAGTCCTGGGGGCCTCTCTCTGGACTTTCACCAAAGCCCTGAGAAGCTCTTCCCTGGGGACTGCATCAGCCCTGGGGGTGGGTGGTGGACGCTTTGAGGCTCAATCGCAGTGCTGTGGGTTGTGCTGTTGCTTATAGCTGCTGTTCTCACATTAGCTGTGGTTCTTTCTGTTAGCCAGGGTGTGTTGGTTCAGCCCCCTGTTACAATTTAATAATTCTTCATTTGAAACATTCTCTGTTAAAATTACTGTGTGATTTCTTTTTCTCAGTTGGACCCAAACCAATATAGAATTGGTTTCAGGAGAGATAACAGGAGATTGACCTGTAAATATGAGATTTATGGATTAGTTTCCTCGTGTCTTTGGGCTTGAGCATGAGCCCTTGCTAATAGGAAATGGAATGCGGGTAACCCAAGGCGTGTAGTGGCCCTATAATTAATGGAGGCCCTATAATTAATGGAGATACGATGCGTGGTAGATTGAGATAAAGCGCCACTCAGGCACATTACTTGGGAGCCTGAGTGGTACTGCCCTTGACTCGTTAGGGCAGTGATGATGGTTACAAGGACTGTGGGGTGCGGTGGATTCTTTGGAGGGCTCTTGAGTACTTAAACAGAGAAAAAAACAAGCTCAGGTCCATTAACTGTCTTCTCATCTGGTGTGAGAACCAGAGATCTTCCATGACAGCCCCTTACAGAAGCTCTTATTTCTTGCAGCCCCAGGGCTGATATTGCTGAAAATCAAATAAAAAATTTAATTGTGCTGGTTGCTGAATTATAACCACAGTTGAATTCACATCTTGACAAATTGCTCATGTGGAAATTAGGGCATTAACTGGGAAAGAAGGGGGTCCTGAAACGTGGGGTGGGGATGTCTGTGGGACCCAGGTGAAGCTGATGGTCTCAGACTCCCAAGTGGCTGTGAGCACCCCATGTGGGTTGTGGCAGTTTTCCTTCCAGTGTCTGAGGAGGCTGTTCTTCCTCTGCTTAAAAACCAGGTGATAACCTCAGTGGAGGCAGGTACCCTGAAAGGAGATGCCTGTTTCCCTTAAGACTCACCATAACCAGCCTCTCTTGTCACTAGACTTTAAGGGTCAAATCTCAGTCCATTCCTTGGTGACTGGGACTCAATAGGACCTATGAGGAAAAATACAAAAGAATTGCTGCACTTTGCTAATATATATCAGCAGAAACGTGGGGAACGTGTGTGGGAGTTTACTATAAGAGGTTTTGACCCAAGAGGGCAGGATATCACAGTGGATTGGGCTGAATTCATTGCTGTGGATGCCCTGACTAGAGATTCTGGGTTTGATTATCAGCATGTGCAGCAGAGGGTGGCTCTGACAGTTTACTTGGTTGACTCACTGAAATCTGGTCTTGGTAGTACAGTTAATGGGGTTGTGATGTGGAAGAGGGAATTCAAGGGCTTGGGGAGACAGGAATGTTGGGCTGGATGTATTACATGAAACCTGCAGTTTCCAGATCCAAGTTGATTCACAGACCCAGAAGCCCTGTGGAGGCCAGGTCCTGTGGAAGAAGGAGCCTGCATCATTGCCACAAGTATTTGCTGTAAATATTCCTCCAAATCTGCCCCACAGGGACTGGCAGCCATTTACCAGAGTGGCTGTGCACTGGGGCACAGGAAGTGCCCACATGGTTCCTAAATTACTGGGCACAGGCTCTGAATTCACACTAGTTCCCAGGGACCTGCAGGGACACTGTGGCCCGTACGACAAAGCGGGGGCTTATGATGGGTGAAAGGAAGAGTCTTGGCTGCCGTCTGACTCACAGTGGACCTGTTTGGTCCATGAACCCACCCCGAGGTTATTTATGCAGTTTCTGAATGAATATGTGGAATAAGCGCACTTTGCAACTGTTTTGTTTTCTCGCCTTTCCAGTTATATTTCACATGCAAGTTTTTGGAAGCTAGCTTTAAAGTATAGTCTAGGCAACAATATTCCGTGGAACTGTGACTGAATTTGAGGTGTAATGCAGTCTTATGACTGGGGGGCTGTTGGTTTCATTTTATGGAGAGAGTGAGAACTTTGCTTGTAAGAAGGATAGCTGTGTCTTCTTAGGTGGAGATACAGAGTTGTGTTGTCATACAGGGGTTCGGTTCCACGTGAGAAGGGCTCACGTGGAAGCCGAGTCATCAAAGAGATGGGTATGCTGGATAAGCTCACCCTTCTTGGCTGCGGACTGAAAGTGAAGCTGGGCCCTTTAAATGCACCCCCCCTCCACCCCCGGCCACACGGCAAGCTCAGCCTCAGCCTATAGAGGGCGCTGGAGAGCCGCTCGCCCCGCCCCGCCCCCTGGCTCTGGCGCACGCGCGCGCGGGCCCCTGAGCACGTGCAGCGTCTCCAGTGCGCGTGCGCAGCGTGTCCGCGCCGGGTCCCTGCAGCCGCGGTGTAGCAGCCGGCACCCCCGCCCCCCGCATCTCTTTAAAGGCGGTTTTGTCGTGCGGTGACTCTGGTGAGACGCCTGGTGTGAGCAGCCCGTGTGGTGTTCCGGGGCAGACTTTCGGTGAGTCCCCCAGGCTGGATTTCTAGCAAGTTCCGTGGGTGTGCGGTGCTTTCCGCCCGAGCCGCAGGCGTGCCTGAGGTCTGGGTGCCCACGCTGGGGCGAGTGTTGGGCATTCTTCCATGGGGGTTCTCCTGCCGTCTTGGGGAGCTCCTCTTTGGGCGCGCGCTCGTCCTGGGGGAGGGGGTGCTCTAGGGGGCTTTGTTCGGTTCAGGTGGTGGTGGTGGAGGCTGTTCCTCAGGGTTTCTATATTAGCCCTTGGGGGGGGGGAGTTCCTTGGTACTGTTCTCTATAAAGTTCTCTTTCCTTCTTTCTAGCTAGGCCTTGTTAATGCAGCCTGCTGTTACAGTTGATAATTCTTTATATGGAACTTGCTCTGTTCAGATGCGGTGTGCTTTTTGCCTCCTGTCGGTTGGAAAGCGATATACGTTGTACGTATAGATCATAAGTTTGTTTATCCATTTTCATGTTGATACTTCCAATTTAGGGCTCTTATGAGTAATTTGCCATACATATTGTCAAATGGACAAGATTTTCTGTATGATATGTTTTCATATTGCTTGTATAGATACCTTGAATCAGTTCCATTGTGAAGGCCAGGCTAATGGACTTTAACTTTGGAGGGTGCTGAGGAATTACTGGGAGTTTTATGGTGTGGTTTTTTTTTTTTGTAGCAGTGATGGGATTCATTGTGGGTCTTAGAAGGACTGGTTGCCCTGTGTGAGCTGTGGGGGCACCAGCCTCTGCAGTGAGATGCAGAGGCCCCTCTGGGGCCTGAGGTGAAGGTGGCAGCTCAGCTGCGTGGCTCTGGCACGTGCTCTGTCTTCTACTTGTAAATCTGTGAAATGGGAATGTTCTCATGCATCTACAGAATTGTTGGCAGGACTGAGTGGGATGATGCCCGTGGGGCCTTTGGCATGGGGCTGGCATGGGGTAGATGTGCCTGGGGCATTGTAGCCAAAATGCTGGTTTTGTTGGGTGTTTAAGCCGGGGTTTTCCGGTTTCTCCCTGGCACGAGCTCCCATGTGTCCGGAGAAGGAACCTCAAGGGGTGGACAGGGGTCTCAGCACCGGCCCGGAGGCCCCTCTGGGCCCAGAAAAGGCAGAGCTCCGCTGCCCACTGCTGATCAGTGCCTGGCACTTTTCGACACCTTCTTGTGGCTTCCCTCGGGGGAGTGGACCCACGCGGTGGCCTTGGGCTCTGGGCTCTTTGCCCAGCCCCTTGACAGTCACCTCAGCTGGCACCCTGCCAGCCTGAGCCCCGAGCCTCCGCACCCCAGCAAGTCAAACGGCCATGATTAGTCAAATAAAATTTCCATCTGTTGAGGAATTTACAAGAGTTATTACTGGCTATAAAACCGATCGGAGGAGAAGGATGGCTCTGAGGGGGTAAGTGCCTCTAATTGTGCGGTAGTGACTTTTAAACAAGGTTGCAGATGTTCTTATCACAGTGATCCAGATCCCGGTGGTGGGCCAGGCTGGGGGGCTGGGCTATGCGGGCCTCCTTCACTGCAGAGGGGGGAAGAAGAGGGCCTTTTGCATTCGAACCTTGGGGGTCGTGGCATTTCAGCATGATCCTGGATGCACGCTGCAGGCGCTTAATGAATGCACATTTCTGCTTTCTCTGCTACCCTCCGTCTTCCTCTGGGGCCTGAGGCAGGCTCCTGGTCAGAGGCAGCAGTCCTTCTGGGCCAGGGTCCCGCTGTAATAGACTCCGTGTGACCAGCCGTGTATAACACCCCTGGGCTTCCATAGCTTCATCTCTGAAATGGGACAATTAATTACCAAGCGTCCGTCCCAGAGGAACACCGAGAGGAAAGGTGTTTGAGAATGTGGGCCTAGCCTTGTTCTCTTATAATATATGGCTCTGCTCTGGTGCCTGGTTCATCTTATCCCCTCCGTGTCTGGGGTTGGAGGTGACATCTTTCGTCTTGGATGGGGAAGTTTGAGGTGGCCGAGGGACCCTTCTGAAGTCACCGGGATGCCAGGGGCTCCTGAAGTCCAGCCCCCTTCCTTCGTCTTGCCTGAGAGACTGAGAGCAAGACTGTGCTTTGGGGGCAAACTCGAGTTCCTGCTGGCTGGGGTGAGCCGGCGAGATGGGGGTCTTGCTGAAAAGGATTCAAACAGCACTGAGGGTGGAGATAAATTACCCGACCCAGAGAGGGTGGTTCCCAGGGTCCAGACCCCCAAAGGCAGGGCTTGGGCCTGCGACCTGAAGACACACAGTCCCCGGCCTGCTAGGCCAGAGGTCTCTCCGTGGTCACTCTCCGTTCCTCCCTGGCCTTCCCTGCCCACCTTCCAGTCAAGTACAAACTCGCCTGCCCCTCCCTCTAGGGCCTTTTAAAATCGGGGGCACACGCCTGGGCCTACAGCCGGCCGCGCTTTCTTTCCTTAGAGCTGGTTGTCAAATAGCTGACACCTGCAGCCAGGAGCCTTCGGGACTCCGCCCTTGCTGGCCCTGGCTCCCCTCCGGACAGGTAACTCTGGCGCTGGGCCCCTTTCCCTGCCGGGCACTTTGAGGGGGACCTCTTAGTTGGAGTGTCTGGAGTCCGCTGGGGATGGAGGGGCTGATGCTGTTGTGCCGAGCCGAGCCCTGTAGTGGGGCCTGTTCTCAGGGACGCCTTCTCCCCGGGTACCGCCCCCCCGCCCCAGACTGGGTGTTCCTGCAGCTTGTTCCTTTGGGCCGCTGGCGGCTGTGGAGGGGGGAATCCGCCGCGCAGGGCTTCTGGCTCAGCGGCAGCTCCGTGATCTGCTGCGTGAACCCAGGGCTCGGTCTCCCATCTCTGTGACGGGGAAGGTCAGCCTGCCTTGTGGGCTCATCGTGAACGTGCGGGGGAGAAACTGCTGGCAGGAGCAGGTCTCGAGTTCCTTGTTTCCCCTTCTGAGCACGTGAGGACGTCTCTGGGGAGGGGAGGCTTTGGGGCTGGAGTGAGGATCTAGAACTTTCCCAGGTACTGCACTGGGGGATGAAAGACCCTGTGATGGGGTAGGCGCCAGGGAAAGACATTGGTGCCTGTGAGCTTTGAATAACAGTGGGGTTTGGGTCTTTGCATGAACTTCCATTGTGCTGATGACTTCCTTCCCAGAGGGGTCTCGGTGTCTAAAATAGTGGGGTGGGGGGCGCTTTGTCAGTGCAACACCTGTGGTGGTCCTGGCTTGGCCCTTGGCACACGCGTGTGCCCTCATTTGTGCCCCACCTAGTCCCCTTCCATCCCCCCTCCCCCCAGCTCCTACTCCTTCTGACGTTAATATAGCAACACAGCCATCATCACTCCTTCTACAAAGGATGAGACAGGCCTCGGGGCTGGGGCTGCGGCTGCGGCGGAGAGAGTTGGTTTCAGGCCTGGGAGCTTGGCCTTCCTGTGTCTCTAACAAATACAGTGTTTACCTAGTGAATGTGCCCGCTGATGCCCGATGCTGTAACAGGGCAGGAGAAACCAGCCCATCCGGTGCCCCTGGTGGGTGGGGAGACGGGCAGTGAACAAGCCAGCCCAGGCGTGGAAGGATTGCAGGTTTCAGCAGCGCTGAGACCACCAGAAGTCGGTGGCGTGGATGAGGGGTGGGGCGGGGGGGCCTCCGCGTCCCCTCAGTCACACTGCGTGTTCCTGCCCCCATGGTTCTCCCATCTCAACCTGGGGAAGGGCGGGCTTGGCGGTGGGAGCCCCCGCCTGGAGCCTGGCCGCTCCGAGCCCCTCCAGGTCCCCTCCCCACCTCCCTTCCCTGGGACAACGACAGTGTGGGACCTCTCGCCTGGAAGGAGAGTCTGGTGAGTCCCATCTGGAAAGGATGCTTTGGAGGGCACAGAGAATCCCCCTCAGGCTTGGAGAGTCTTTTCTAAGGGGCTGATTTCATCTTTTCGTCCCAATTTCTCATTAGCTGGAGGCCTTCTCCGGGGTTTCTGGGCTTATGCCCCGGCCTTGGGCACTGGAAGGCTTAGAGCAAAGTGTTCCTTCATCTCACTCCTAAGTTTTCCCTTCTGCCTGACACCCCCTGCCCCAAAGAACAGGGGACTGGGGGCTTCCAGCTGAGAGGTGTAGTGGGTGGAGGGCGTCCGCCGTCGGGAACCCGAGTTTGAGGCAGAGCTCTGTGCTTTACCAGCGGATGGCCCAGAGAGTCTGGGCCGTAGCTTCTGTCTGCTAAGTGGGAGCGTAAGCTCCCAGCGCCGTCAGCAGGGTTAATGAGACAGTGACTTCTCTCGTACTGTCTGTCACGATGACAGTGATTTTGGGCGATGTGTTCCGGACCCAGTAGCAAAGGACGGAAGCAGAGCCCCGAGGCGTGGAGCCAGCTGAGGCCCCGGAAGCCGGCGGCAGAGCTCGCTGGGTTTCCAGGGCCCTCGATGTGCTCACGGCCTCTGGCTGGCCCCTCACTCAGGTGGCCGGCCTTGGTGTGGGGCCCCTCTGTCTTTCCCTCAGAGTCTGGTCCTCGTCGCGTTTGTCGGTGTCCTCTCCAGCTCTGGGTTTCCCCTTCTTTTTTGAAACTTGTCTGTTTATTTTTGGCTGTGCTGGGTCCTCGTCGCTGTGCAGGCTTGTGCCTGGCTGTGGCGAGCAGCAGTCGCTGCAGTGCTTTGTCGGGCGGGGCACGGGCGCCTGGGCGCAGGCTCAGTGGTGGGGGCTCACGGGCTGAGTGCCCTGCAGGCTGCGGGCTCTTTCTGGATCAGGGATCAAGCCTACGTCTCCTGCACTGGCAGGAAGCTGCCCTGGATTTCCCTTCCTGACCAAAGGAGAGTGAGGCCCCTTTCAGTAGGAGGCAGAGAAAGTATTAGTCGCTCAGTGGTGTCTGACTCTTTGTGACCCCATGGACTGCAGCCCGCCAGGCTCCTCTGTCCGTGGGATTCTCCAGGCAAGAATACTGGAGTGGGTAGCTCTTTCCTTCTTCAGGGGATCTTCAGACCCAGGGATTGAACCTGGGTCTCCTGCACTGCAGGCAGATTCTTTCCCATCTGAGCCACTCATTCTCTTGCAAGTTCCCTGAGGGTGAAGACTGGCCTGGGCAAGCAGGTGACTGCACCATGGTCCTGCCTACAGAATCCTTAGTTGGAGTAGAGACGATGGAGCGCACCACGGGGCATGGGAGCACAGAGTGTGTGCAGCTTCCCCCGGGTGGGGAGTAGCAGGGAAGGCTTCCTGGAGGAGGCTGCATCTGAGTGGACTCTAAACATGAACTGGCAGAAGGCAGGCAGATGAGAGGACTGGAAGAACGACAGGCCAGGAACCAGGAAGGCTGCTGGGCTGGGATGACCCGTGCTGTGTTCTGCTGGAGGGTCAGGCGTGGGGCAGGGGATGCTGAGCGTTGATGGGGTGGAGCCTTGAATGTCAAGCCACGGAGCTTGGGGTCCATGCTGAGGGCGATGGGTGCCAGGGACAGTTTGGAACGGGGACAGTGAGATCAGGCTTGTTCTTTAATGGCTTTTATCTCTCTAGCCCAGTCATCTTTACTATGTTTTGGGGGCTTTTTTTGCCCTTAAGGGGTCTTTGGTTGTCAGAACTTGGGGGCAGGGGTGCTCCTGACACCTCCTGGATAGAGGCCAGGGACGCTGATAAATCTGTCACACGGCACAGGATGCCCTTCCCCCACGACAGAGACTGACCTGGCCCCAAATGTCAATATTCCCGGCCCGTCGATGGCCCTCAGTAATGAGGGTTACTGAATGAGCATCTGGGGCAAGGCTGGGCAACTCATATGAAGTTAGCCTAAAATTTGGGAATTTTCTTCCGCTTGGCGTGTTTCTTCCTGCTGCTCTGATGGGTGTGGGCAGGGACGTTACAGATTCCCACAGGCGGACCTGTTTGAGTCTGGGTGCCCTTGGCCGGGGCAGCCTGTGACCGCAGTGGCGCCGCCTCCGGGGGCGCCCCTTGGTGACCCTCCTCCCGATGCCCGGGCTCCTTCCAGCCACCGCCGCCTCGCCCCACCCAGGCGCAGCTGATGGCCCACCAGCCCCGCTTAGTATGCAGCCCAGGCCTCGCCCAAGAGCCAGAGCCGGGGTTTTAATGGCTGAATATTTCTTTAAAAAAGCTCCGCTTGTCTCCAGGCCCTCATTCCTCCGACTCTGCCCGCCCGGCTCCCAGTGGGAGTTCATGCAGAAACCCGTGTGTTCATAGGCCCGCAGTGTCTCCGGGCTGGCTCCCACTTAGCCTCCTGCGGAGAAGGCCTTGCTTCTGTGCCTCCCCCGAGCCCCTGCCGCAGCCCGAGCTGTGCTAGATCCCTGGCTCCTGTGCAGGCGCTGGGGGCTGGGTGGGCACAGAATGTCGGTGTCTGCTGGGTGCCATGAGCGGCGGCACCGGGACTGCCAGGCCCTGGCTCCGTCTAGGGCACGGTCGTTTGTGACTTGCCCGGCCACTCCCCTCCCCATGAGTGAAACAGACGGAGGCCTTCAGGGCTGTGCTGGGGACAGATCACCCACTCGGCCCAGCTTTCAAGGCCCTGTGATCTGCCTGCCTCCAGTGCCTCCCATGTCACTGCAGAATTCCTGGGATGCTGCTGAGCTAGGCTCCTGGTAACCTCATGTGGCTCAGTGTAAAGAATCCGATTGAAAAGCAGGAGACGTGGGAGACAGCCGTTTGATCCCTGGGTCAGGAAGACATCCTGGAGGAGGAAGTGGCAACCCACTCCAGTATTCTCGCCTGAAAAATCTCATGGACAGAGGAGCCTGGTGGGCTACAGTCCATGGGGTCACAGATTCAGACACGACTGAGCGACTGAGTGTGTGTACACGCTGACACACACACACACACACACACACACACACACACAAACAGCCTTATGTAATAATGGGTACACGTTATTTCCCCCATTTTACCAGGAAGCTGAAACTTGGAGGGGTCACTTGCCCAGGGTCATACCTCTGCTGAGTGGTGGTCCGGGGCTTGGACCCCGGTTGCTCCCGCTGAGCCTGCCACCCTCAGCTGACCTCCCAACCCTAGCAGATCTCCCGTGACTTCCCTGCAGTTGGATGAAATGAGGAGCAGCCTCAATCTGTGGAGTCAAAGGGCAGGATTGGCTTGTGAAGCGAGAATGATGATGATGAAGTCACTTAGTCGTGTCCGACTCTTTGCGACCCTGTGGACTATAGTCTACCAGGCTCCTCCATCCATGGGATTTTCCAGTCAAGAGTCCTGGAGTGGTTTGCCCCCAAGAACTTTCTAGCAACGGGCCAGTCTGCCTGTGTGCTGGGCTTTCGCGTGAGGTGGTGAGCGCCCCGTTGCTGGGGGTAGGCAAGCAGGAGGCCGATGGCCGCTGTCCAGGTGGGTCAGAGTAGACTTTCCTCCGGTGTGGGAGGGACTGGATCAGCAGCTGTCTGAGATCGGAATCCTCTGAGCCTGGAGTTCTCTGCGCCTTGGCGTCAAGGCGCCCATTCTGAGGCTGAGGAATTGCGGCTCAGAAGCAGGCATTTCTGCGCCAGGCTGCCTGTCCTGCCCTTCGCTTCCTCTGACCCTGGGGGCAGGTCCAGAGCCGGGCGCCCCTCGCGTCTTGTGCAGTGACCGCACTCCGGGCCTTGAGAGGGGAGGAAGGAGGCTGGGATCTGGTTCAGTGTCTGTGCGCCAGGCCCTGGGCACTCAGGGCTGAGGGGCGATGGGCAGACAGGTTTGCGTGCGGTCCTCTGGCGTCTGGGTCTCCCTCAGACCTGCAGAAGCTCTCCCGTGGGGCAGGGCCCGGGCTCTGTGTGTCACCGGCTGCCCAGGAGGCCGACGCTGAGACCCTGATTCAGGGGCCGGGACACAGGTCTCAGCCGGCAGCTGGGCGGTGGTGTGTGGCGGGGGGTGCCGTAGGGACCCAGTTCAGAGGCGGGTGGGATGAGCCGGAGGCCCGTGCGAAGGGACCGTGACCCAGGGCTCGGCGGGAGCCGTGCCGGGCGGCCTTCCTCCCGCACTGGTCCCGGGGCCGGGGTTTGTATCTCCTGCACTTCACCGCCACGTCTTGGTGACTGACCTGGGTCTGGGACAGAGGGGCTCACGCTCCATCAGGGGACAATGCCCTCCTGGCCTCCAGACCACAGCCTCTCCTTGAACCCAGTGGACCAGACCCGGAGCTCACGCCTTCGTGTCTGTACACTCGTCATGCCCCAGGAAGGAGGCATGCTCTCCAGGAGGGAGGCACGCTAATTATACCCATTTGACAGACTAAGAAACCGAGGCCCAGGGAGGGGAGGGGGAGGCCCAGACCCCGCTCCATGGCTGGCTCCTCCTGCTCCTTTAGGGCTCAGCTTCGGTTTTGCTTCCGGGGTCTGTCCTGAGCCCTGGGCCACTGACACAGACTCCAGCCTCCTCGCTTTGTCTGTAGCATGTAGAAATGTCCTGTCTCTACTGCCCTGGAAGGTGAGGTCTCTGAGGACAGCGTCTGCCTTGTGGTGATCACAGGAGGGCAGAGCCCGCTGATCTGATGTGACATCTGGGTTCTTTTCTTTCCTGTCGCTTGGCCTGACAGGAGCTGTGAGTTCATCATGACATCGGCGTCATCTCCCCGGGACCCTGATGAGAGGCAGAGGTTCCCCTGTGTGTTTCTGCCCCCGCTCCCAGGTAGTGAAATCTCACCCCAGCTTTTAGATCAGCCGAAGTTCACGCAGCCAGCCCTCCCGAGGGGTAATTACTATAATTTCCCCTGCATAACCCTCAGCTCTTGGCTGATATTGTGACCGAAATGTAAGGAGCCGTGACACTCCCTGCCCTTGTAATTGAGGCTTTGAAAGCACAGCCGACGTCTCCAAAGGGAGATGGGGGTCGTGGCGTGAGTTGGAAGCGCCGTCGCCTTTGCACTCTGGCTTTCTGACTTCATGGCTGCTGTGAGCGTAGAACCGTGACGAGGGGTGGGCGCTTTTTTTCACTGCCCCTGCCCTGTTGTGCTCACAAGGCTGGTCCAGCTCTTGGGGTCCCGCGGCAGCCCCGTGAGCCGGGAGGGCGCTTGGCCCGGCCGGTCGGGCGGAGAAGTCGTGTGTCTCCCTGAGCTGCGCAGTGTGTCAGCGGCAGCGCCTGGCTCGCGCTGGGGTCTCCTGTCCCCCATCTGGTGCTCCCCTGCTGTCTCCACCCCTTCTTCCCAGAGGCCCCCTTAGTGAGGACCTCCTGAGGATTCTGCCACCCGGCTGACGTTTGAACAGTCACATAAAAGCAGAAATCATAACCTTGGGCACTCACGGCTCATCAGGCACCATCCGCTTCGCCTTGTATAGTAACGCATCTCATCTTCCCAGCCCGCCGTGGTGGAGGCTGTTACTGTCCCCAGTTGACGGAGGAGACGCTGAAGCCCAGAGTCGGTGTGCTGACCCGGGTGATGGGGCTGGAACCCAGCCAGTCCCCAGGGCCAGGCCTCGGATCATCCTGCCGTGTGAACGGTTCAGAAGGCCGGCCGTCCTGGAGGGACTCTGGTTTTTCTTCAGGGACTCCGTTCGTTCACTCAGCCCTTGTTTATGGGCACTGACTGCGGCCCAGGCATCGCCCTCGGTGTTAGGGATTCAGTCCTGAACGGAACAAGGTTCCTACCCCGTGGAACTTGCGTTCCAGCTGGGGGAGACAAACCATAAGCAGACGGATAACTCCCTCTCAGAGTGGGAGAGCCGTGGAGAAAGATGAGTTAGGAAGGAGGCCCCGTGATGGGTGAGGCAGACCCTAGCTAGAGAGGTGGGGGTGGGTTAGAGACCCGAGGGGGGCCAGCAGCGAGGCCGTGATGGGGAGGAGGCTTCCTGCAGCGGGAGCCGCGTGTGCGGAGGCCCCGTGGTCGGGCTGCGCGGGGTCCGCTCGAGGACCCGTGTGGGGGTCGGAAAGATGAGAGTGGGCGGTGCTGGCTGGTGGTGGGGGCGTTCGGGCAGAGGAGAACGACCTGACGTGCACTGCGGGGGAGGCTGGGGGCGATGCGGCGGCAGAGGAGACAGGCAGGGCTGGTTGCCGTGGTGCGGCGGGGACGGGAGGCCCCGGCCGCCTGGGCCGTGGTGGTTCTGAGCACGCTGTCCTTAGACGCCTCTCCTCCCCCCTCCTGCGGCGCTGGCCCCGAGCGGAGCGGCCCTGCCCCGTGTCGGGCCGTCCCTCTGCTCTGGGGAGGCGGGCGGGCTGCCTCTCTGCCCGGGCCCTGGTGCTGCTCCTGTGCCGGACGGTCTCGTCCTTTGGTCTCTGCGTTCTCAGCCCGGCGCTTGTTGGACACCGACTGAAGATCCAGGCGTGCTGTGTTTGTCCTACGGGGTCCTCACGTTTCACTTTTGACACCTGCAGAAATACCTGGTTTATGTGTAATCCGCTCAATTACGTCTCGTTGTTACCTTTTATTTTTTCCAAACAAGAGGTACCGCTCTCAGTTGGCTTCTCGGTGCATTTGGATTTTGTTTGCTGACACGGGGAAGTGAAGCTGTGTTACTGAAGCCCTTGAACTCCTGGCTTTCTCTCGAAAGCGTGAAGGTTGTGGCCTCTGTGGTCACATGGAAGTGGTGCCCTTGAGCCCCTCCGATGGGCGTCTGCGGGTTGGCTCTGGGGGCATGTGGGAGCGCGTGTGTGATGGAGGTTCTAGCGAATCAGGGAGGGCTCTTTTCTGCAAACTTCAGCAGAAAAGGGATTGACCAGAAGCAAGTTTATGGGATCAGGTTGAACTGAAGGACTGGCTTTAAAAGGCCAGGAGCTCAGGTAACTCTAGGGAGACGGTCTCTTGGCAAGATCTGTTCAAAGTCTCTGGGACCCCACCAGGATGGGCACTGTGTATGTGTGCAGTTGTGTCCGACACGTTCAACCCCGTGGACGATAGCGCGCCAGGCTCCTCTGTCCATGGGATTCTCCAGGCAAGAACACGGGAGTGGGCTTCCATTTCCTATGCCAGGGGATCTTCCCGACGTAGGGGTTGAACCCGCATCTCTTAATTCTCCTTCATTGGCAGGCAGGTTCTTTACCACTTGCACCACCAGGGTGGGCATCCCCAGTTTTTAAGGACCAGGCAGGATGGAATTCCATGTCCTGGGAGAGACGGATCTAACTGAGGGGGCTTTGAGTGTGTGACCAGTCCGGGCTTGGGGGCATTTGGAACTTTGTGATCAGTAGTCCCACCAAGACTGGATTTTGGAATGGAAGATCAGTTCTGGACAGGAATTGGGGGTGCTGGTGTCAGAAGAAGAGGGGCTGGGCATGTGGCCACTATAAACAGCTAATGTCCCCTCAGAGGGTCTCAAAGATGTGTGAGCCACATCCTTCAAGATGCTAAAGGCAGAGGGTGGTGCTTTACGGAATATTAGAGAACAGGACCAAATTTCTCCAGGCGAATGAAGGAGCAGAGGTCAGGGTGGACAGAGGTTGAGGGGTTGCGGGAGGTGTGGGAACCTTGGATCTGGGTGGTCTTGAGTTGGAGGGGTAAGTGTGGGGAACGGTGTTCTGAGCGAGGCTCACCGCTTGGGTTAAGTCTCAGAGGCGGGGATGAGCCTGCTGCATTTAGTGAAGGCGGAGACCAGCTGGTGATTCACACGCTGGTGGGGAGCCGGGGAGTGTGGCTAGAGCTGCAGGTGGAGGGTGGAACTGATTAGCAGGTGAGGGAGGGTGGCTGGCTGGCCGGGGTGGGAGCGGGTTTTGAGGATTCGTGGGTACACTGGTTTATGGGGGACCTGGGGGCTCAGACAGTGAAGAGACCACCTGTGATGCAGAGACCCAGGTTTGACCCCTGGATCAGGAAGCTCCCCTGGAGAAGGGAGTGGCTTCCCACTCCAGTGTTCCTGACTGGAGAATCCCATGGACAGAGGAGTCTGGTGGGCTGCAGTCCCTGGGGTTGTCAAGAGTCAGACCCGACTCCTGCCTGTGTGCCTGACACCCTGCCAGTGCTCTGTTGTGGCTTTGTCTAGCCTGCACGGCAAGATGGCCAAATAGGGCTGCTCTCACTCCTGCATGCAGCTGAAGAGACGGGGCTCAGAGAGGTTAAGTGACTTCGCCGAGGCCACACAGCGAGCAAGTACCAGAGAGGGGGTCTGAGCCAGGCCCAGCCGATGTTCTCTGCTCACCTGAGCTGCAGTCATCAGCTGTGAAGTTGGGGGCTGCCTGGCCACCTGTCCTGGGCTGCGGCCCCGTTGTTTCCCCCCAGCCTTTTCTTCCTCCGTGTCCTAGACGGCATTGGGCACGGCCCTGGGCCAGCAGGGGTGGTGGGAGACGGGGGTTGGGGAGGGTCTGAGGAGACATTCTCCCTGTCTCTGCAGAGCTTTCCCTCCTCCTTCCCTGCTCCCTGCAAAGAGATGGAGCGAAGCTGGCAAAGTTGGAGTCAGCAGAAAAGTCTAATTTTTACCTTAGACACGTTTGTAGCTGACAGATATTAGCCCAGCATCTTGGCTCTCCTTTCCAGACAGGTCTGA
This sequence comes from Alces alces, assembly GCA_015832495.2. Taxonomy (NCBI): domain Eukaryota; kingdom Metazoa; phylum Chordata; class Mammalia; order Artiodactyla; family Cervidae; genus Alces; species Alces alces. Next base: position 1,247,967 of record JADEYB020000016.1, read on the forward strand.
GCTGAGTCCTGCCGTGCATGTTGGGAGACCAGCTTTGTCATGAATCTACTGTTGCATTTTAGGCCCAATGTTTTTCCTCTGTAGGTCTCGGTGTTTCTACCAGTAAAATGGGGGTGCGGGTCCTCGCGTGGGATGTCACAAATTCGGAAGCCTGCAGGGACCCTCCAGAAGAGAGAAGGTGTGAAGAGCACGCTGGGGACACATGCAGGGACCCTCCAGGAGAGAGGTGTGGAGGATGCCGAGGACAGAGGGGCCTGACACGCAGGTGCCTGCCTGAATTGTGCTGGAAAAAGATTTCAAATTTTAAATGCTAACAACTTAATTAGAAATTTTGTGGAAGCCAGTAATAGTGGCTCCATGGTCTGATGCTGGCCTGTGGGTTGCTAGCTTGCAGTGCCTGGGCTGTTTTGTTTGGGTTTCTTCTAGCTGGCTGAGATATGGCTCCATTTAATATGCATATAAATAAAAATCAAATATTTGCCTTCCAGATATATTGATTTGTATTTATGGATGAGCTTTGTGGTTTATAATGTGCATCTAAGCTCAGAGTTAATAATGGGGCAGAAGCCTCGTTGAGAAACTAATCTCAGATTAGGGACCGGTGTGTCTGGACCTCCCTCTGGAGTACTTCCGCCTCTGTCTTTAATCCTTCCTGATGCAGATGTAGCCTAGCCTAGTTTCCATGGCAACAGGGCATGCTAGCGTCTCCCCTCATCCTATATTCACAGCGAAGAGTGGGGAGGGAGGCCTTGAGATTTCCATAACCTGGACAGCGGTCCCAGGGACTTCTGCTTTCTGCTTCTGGGAGACCGTGGGCAGGATGGGTTTATTCTAACCCAGTGGGCAGCCCGAGAGTAAGATTTATTGGCTCTCATAAAGTTTTAGAGACCTCTGGCGAGAGCTACTGACTTTATCATATTTGCTGCTGTCCCTAGACTGGAGGGTGCTTGTGGATCGATTTTTTTTTCCTTTTAGTATCCAGAGAGCAGTGGGTTTATAGGCCCACTTAAGGGCGGACTTGGGAAAGACTGCAAAGAGCCGCAAAGGTTAGAGGAGGTTTCGGGGTCAGAGTGGCCGATGAGCTGACCAGGTGTTCTGGTCATTCCCGCGAGGCACAGCGAAAGCCAGGAGGGCTGATAGGCGCGGGGGAGATGCGCCACGGTCTGTGGCGTGTGACAGACCTCAGCCCTGGGCTCCGATGGGACGGGGGCGTGGGTGAGATGCAGACACGGGTCATGTTGTCTGGGTCCCAGTCTGTGCCCTGCCACCGTGAGGCCACTGGGCGATCGAGCTCCTACGCGTTGTCTGTAAAGTGAAGGTCGCAGTAGGCAGCTCCTCGTGGGTTATGCTGAGGATCGAGACGGTACGTGGAAAGCATCTAGAATAAGAACCTGCAAACTGTCCCTGTAAAGGTTCCAGATAGTAAACATTTGAGCCTTTTTGGGCCTTGGAGTCTCTGCCAAATTCTTCAGCTCTGCCGTAGTAACTTGAAAGCAGCTGTAGCCAATATGTAAATGATGGACAGGGCTGTGTTCCAATAAAACTTTATTTTTACAGACACTGGAACTTGAATTTCATATACTTGCCATGTGTCACCAGTGAGTCCTCTTTTTCTGATTCCCTCCCCCAACCATCTAGACATGCCAAGCCCATTCTTGGCTCACAAGCCATACATGTAAAAACAGACAGGCGGGCCAGAGTTGCTGATTCTTGATGTAGAATATGCCTATTATATGTTCGTTAAATGTCAGTCACTGAAATCACCTTTATCTTCTCCATTATCCTTTTCATCCCTGGAGGGTGGGTTGAAGGCAGTAAAATATTTGGCCCAGAAAGAGCCGTGGAGAGCCAGGGTGCGTGGTGACTGTACTCAGGGAAGGACGACGGAGTTTGTCCCCGCAGCCCCGTGGGGTGTCCTCTGGGCTTGATGACTTTTTGGGTCCGAGGCCTCCAGCAGCTCGAGGTGCCTACAGTTGGAGCAGAGTGCCTTGGGTGTGGTGGGCTCCTGCCCCTGCCATCCTGCTGTGGGGTCTGGTCACTGGGGGATGGACGCGGAGGTGCTGGGGTCTGAGCTGGGTTCCTGCAGCTCTGGCCAGCGACGGGAGGTCGGGCAGGTTCCCCTTCTTCCAGGTCCCCTTTCCTGATCTCAGAGCACCTTGCCCTCTTGCTTCTTGAGTAACCTGGACCTGGCATTGCTCCTCTTTAACAGGAGGGAGCTGGGGGGATAGAGGATGAGCTGGCCACATGGCCGGGCCTGCCAGCTAGGCGGGGTGGGGGGCAGGGGGGCAGGACCGTAACCAAGACTGTGGTCACGGAGCTGGCTCAGACCCCAGCGCTGCGGCTTCTTACCTTTCTGAGCCTCTCTGAGCCTCAGTTTCCCCATCTGTGAGGTGGAAGTGTATTACCTCCTTGACAAGGTGGTCACGAGGCTGAAACGGGTGGTGGTTGTCCAGTCGCCCAGTCGTGTCCGACTCTTTGCCGACTGTTTGCAGCCCCGTGGACTGCAGCACGCCAGGCCTCTGCCGCTCACCGTGAAATGAGTGAGCGCACGTGAGATGCAGCGTCCCTGCTGGCGGATGATCGGGGCTCCAGCTCTGCCCTCCTGTCCACCCTGGGCCCAGGCTGCTGGGGTGTCCTGGGAGGGTCAGGGAGGAGCTGCCGTTCGGGACGTGGCCACTCCACTGTGGTTGGCTGTGTCGGTCCTCTCTTGGCCTTGCGTGCCGGCATTTTCAGGGCTCGGGCGAGTGGTAGGGATGAAGGGCCTCCAGCCCAGCGCAAACCTCTCTGGGCCCACAGGGCAGTGGGGCTGAGTCTGGGGCAGAGAAACTGACTGAGTCAAGGGTGACGGCGGATGGGTCTGCTGGGTGGGGGGTCCCAGGGTTCATGCGCTGGGCCCCCTGCACGCGCGACTCCCATGGGGGAGTCCATGAATCCTCAGCTGCTCAGTGAGGGGTGTTTTACCCCATCATGTGGATGCACACATTGAGGCTGAGCCCAGACCCCTCTGGGGCTGCAGAAGAGGAAGGGAGAGCTGAGATTTGAATCTGGGTCTGGCAGCAAGAGCCTGCACCTGCCAGCCCGACATCCGCACCCGTGTCCGTCTTTCAGCTGCCGCTGGAGTGTACAGGGGCCTGATGGTGAGTGTAGCCACCATTCTGGGGGTGGTGACAGTGCCCCCGGCGTTGAGCTAAGCAGCGGTGTAAGAGCCGCTGGTCCGCTGTGCTGACTGACTTTGTAATCGCCACAGTCACTCTGAGCTGTCCCCATTATGCAGCTGAGAAGACTGAGGCGTGGAGAGGAGGTCAGGGCTTGCTCGGGGTGCAGAGCTGAGCAGAAGAGCTGGGACCCAACTCTGAAGCCTGTTCTCTCTCGCCTCTCCTGCTGTCACTGGACACAGGACAGGTGAGCCGTCAACATAGAAACCCAAGGCTGCGGCCAGCGTGACATCACTGGTGAGTCTTGACCCGCCCTGGGCGTCAGGTTCCCGCCCGTGTGACGGGCCCGTGATCCCCATCCTGCTCCTGCCTCACAGGATGGTTTGTGCGTGAGAAGAGCCACCCCTTCTCTGTAACAGACCCTTCCGACTGCCTCAACACCATCGTGCTACATGAAATCACACGATAAAATCCACAGGCTTATGGGAAAATGGGGTTAAGAGCACAACAGTCAAGCGCATAAAAAATAGAAATCGAATGAAACGGTAGCCGTGGTTTGTCCACGGTTAAGGTTAGGAAACACATAAATGTGAAGCTAATAAGCACGGCACTTCATCTCGAAGGACACCTGGCGTTTGCTCGTGGGCGTGTCTGCCGTCCTGCCTGCTGGCCACCCACGCAGTTCGCACGCCTGCCACCAGCGTGCAGGAGGAAGGAAAATGAAAGCAGATGCCGAAAGAAAAAGGCAAGGGGATGGAGAGAAAAACATAAACTAGGCCAAAGGGAGAGAGCGGGGAGGGTGTGAGGGGCCCTGGGAAGCTATGGGAGGGAGGTTTGTAGCCCCGGGTGTGGGTGGCCCCATGGTCTAGTGAGGTGCGCGCGTCTGTCTTCCTACCTGGCTCAGCAGGGCAGGTGTTCTACCTGCTGTTTCCTGTGCGTGAAATCTTGTGGAGACAAATGTAAAATCTGCACGATGCTCAAATTGTCCCCTAATACAGGGATTGCCCTGGAACAGATTTGCGTTTTCCGAACAAGCGCTCTAGCCGAATTGGCCAGACTTTGAAAAGTTGGGTGTTAGGAGGCATGGGAGGGGCTCCTAAATAGGGACTCCCTTGTCAGTGTTGCCTGCCCCCGGGTGGGGGCTGGCGCTCTGCAGTTCAAGGCTGGGGTGGCCCCGGGGGCTTGAGTGAGGTTGAGCCTCCCCTAACATCTGTCTCCCCTGTGACTCCTGTCAGCTGGTCTCTCAGATGTCAAGGTACCACCGGGTCCTCTACTAAGTCCAGCCCCCCTCACGCATCCCCAGCTCCCCGGAGCCTCTGCCGTGCGGCTGGCGCACCCGGGGCCCGGGACTTTTCTCCAGTCAGGCCCAGGCCTGCTGCGGTCTGCTTTCCTTAGCAGCGGAGGCCACCATGGGGCCTCCACGTGGGCAGTGAGGTCTGGTACGTGGCTCCTCCTTGGAGCAAAGAGGGAGGAAAAAGCACAAAAGGATTGCCCAGAATTTATTAGTCTAATTACGTTTCCTAACGTGGTTGAGCCCCGCGCGCAGCAGTGCGCTTATCAAGCCGCAGCCACGCCAGCGTTATTGGGGTTTCAGTGCGAGTCAGCCAGTCATTGGCCTCACTGCAGCGGACCCTGTAGGCGTGATCCCCTGAAGCCCTTGGGGAGGCAGCAGGCTTGCTTTCTGGCCAGAATATTATTTACATTAATAACAAGGATTAGGCTCCGGCTTTATGTGTTCAGGAGAAGCAGACTTAGTTCAGGCAGCCTCCTGCCACCAGCTGGGTGCCTGCTGGCGCCCCCTGAGGTCAGGAGAGCCCTGGGCTGGAGTTTGGAAGAGTCTGGAGCCGGGGTTCACTGCTCCCGCAGCCGGCACGTGGTCGCACCTCGCTGGTCCCTCACGGACGTGAGAGCCCTTAACAGTGGCAGTGAAGTGAGAATGCCCGGAAAGCGCTTTCTCTCAGGTGTGAACAGGTGCTGGCTGTCTCAGAAATGGCCCAGCAAAGGGGTAGCTCAGCCCCACTCACACGCGTGTATTTGTGCCTGAAAGTCCCGCAGTGTCGTATCTGGACCTAGACTGCTGGTTTCCGTCCTAGTTTGCACCACTTGGGGAGTGGTCTTGCTTGGAGGAGAAGGGGACGGTGTCCCATCGGCTGGGTGGCTCTGGGCGCCCTTCTCAGCCTCTCCACCCAGCTCTCCCTGCCTGTGAGATGGAGGTAGGAGGAGGATCTCTCCCGCAGCGTTACTGGGAGACTAAATGCAGTGCAGGGCAACGTGGGGGCGCAGTGCCTGGCCCGTGCTGGTTGCGGGGGGTTGACAGGGTTTCAAAGCTTCCGTTCTCTGGGCAGTGATGCCGCCTTTTAGGGGATGAAGAGGGTATGCGCAGCCGTGTCTGTGTGGTGCCTGGCACGTTGAGAGTAGTCAGAGGTGGGGTCCGTTCTCACAGGGACCCCAGGGGTGTCTCTTCATTCGTTTTCACAGACAAGTGCTATCTGAGGTGCAGACTGCAGGCCGCAGATGGGGAGTTAAAAGTCTGGGATTCTCTGAATCCCAGACCTGGGCTCATTTGACTCCAGTTGGGGGGGCAGCAGGGGGCTTTTATGAGCAAAGGCTCAGTGGCCTTGCAGATAGTGGCTTCCTGTATTGGTCCTGGTCTTGCATTTCCCCCTTTGGGCAAAGGGGACACTTTTTCCCCAGCTGAGCAGCTGTGGTGCCCTGGGCATCACAAGATGCCACGCTGGGCATCTTGGTTTATCGCTGGCTGAGAGCTGTGCCAAGGCAGGGGTGTGGACTGCCTGGCCCACTGCTGTGTCTTCAGGGCCAGACACAGCTCCTGGTGCCTAGTAGGTACTCCGTAAATGTCAGACAGACAGGCACCCTGCTGGTGTGGAGCTTCCGGGATGTTGGATGGCCGTCAGTGTAAAGGGGGAAGATGCAGCAGGGAGTGGGACTGGGATTCCGGAGAGCATTTCGGGAAGCTTCCAGTTTTAACTCCCCAGGGGCCGAGGAAGCGCCACTGTCGGGGGAGGGGGTTCCAGCAGCAGGAGCAGGAAGCGCGGGGGGCCGGGGGTGCAGTGAGCGGGGTGACGTCAGAGCGCTCCCTGCTTTGACAGCAGCTGGGGGCACCAGAGGGCTTCAGGGGGTGCTCGTGGTAAAGAACCCACTTGCCAGTACAGGTAGATGTAACCGACGCGGGCGTGGTCCCTGGGTTGGGAAGACCCCCTGGGGAAGGGCATGGCCACCCACTCTAGTATTCCTGCCTGGAGAATCCAATGGACAGAGGAGCCTGGCGGCCACAGCCCAGAGGGCTGCGAAAAGTCCGACACGACTGAAGCAGCCTCGCGTGCGTGGGAGCATTGGACTGAGCGGTAATGGGGCAGTCGGTTCCCAGGGCAGCTGGAAGGAGGCTGAGGAGCACCTCCTGGAGTCTCCTGCCGGCATCTGCATCCAGTCTCTGGTGACAGGCGTCCCCTCTCCCCTTGTGGGGTGCACCCGCCTTGTCGTTCTCAGCCTTCTCCTTTGACACAGCCTCTAGCCACCATTTAAAAAAAATCTGATTCATATGTGGGCGCGTTGGCCCTGGAGCCTGCGAGTGAGGAGAGAGAAGTCTAGAGGTTCCTGGAAAGTGCTTCTTCCCCGAGCTTCAGGGAGGGTGGTCCTGATGGCTCCTTGGAAGGGACTCGTGAGATCAGAGCAGAATTAACTCGACTCTCTCAATCTGCCTGCAGAAAAACTGAGGTCAGGTGGGGCAGTGTTTGGCCCAGGCTCACCTAACAGGTGCTGAGACCCAGGGCTGACATCAGGCTGGAAGTCTGGGGCCCAAGGTGTCTAGCGGAATGGGGGCAGGAATGGGGGTCCTGGGAGGGGCCTATGCATCCAGGGGTGCACCCTGCCCACCCCACCGATGGGCTTCCGGAGCCTCAGTTAACTCTATGGAAGTGAAGGAAAGAGAGGTGCCTCTTGGGGTGGGGGTGGCCAAGAAGTTCATCAGCCAGCAGTGGGCTGGGCAGGCAGGAGGTTTGGTAGGTTTTGTAGAGAGAAGTGGATGCGGGGTGCCGGAGGCCGGGCAGAGTAGTCGGCAAGGTCTGCGCCATCAGCACAGGCGTGCCCGGAGGTGACGCTCGAAGGCGACCGTTGGAGGCTTGGACCAGGGCAGACCTTCAACAGGCTGCAGGCCCTCGCAGGGGCTGTCTCCTGTGACTGGACAGCGAATGCTCACAGCCCCTTCCGTTCCCAAAGACGGTGCGCTCTGGGCGAGGTGGTACTCCCTGATTTAGCTGCACGCCCTGTGTAGGTGTGAACGCTTGTCCCTCGGAGCTCCTTGGGGTTTCTCCCGACCTCCCTTCTTCCTAACCCTCACGTGCCCTGGATGTCTCTGTCTGGTGGGGTGGACAGACAAAGCCTCGTCAAGCCAGCGTGGGGTGGAGAGGGGATCTCAGAGCTGAAGGGGCATCCTCGGACAGCGGGGAAGCCTCTGGTCTACCTGGAAGAGTCAGGGAGGACTTCCTGGAGGAGGTGTCCCTCAGTGAAAGGACCAGAAGCAGAAAAGTTACCGGAGTGTAAGGTGGGGTGAAAGGAAGGTCACTGCGGGCAGAAGGGCGGTGATAGGAATGCGGCGTGTCTGAGAGACGACAGAAGGCTCCACTCTCCGAGGGTTGGAGCAGAAGAGTCGTCGGAGGTCTCGTACAGACCGACGGCAATGACAGAGAGCCCCTGAGATCTGGACTGCAGGGAGTGTCGCCTCCTGTCCTCAGAGCTGGCAGCAGCCGTCGTTGCCTCTGCCGCGGAGATGCCGAGGGCCAGGGGGTGGGGTCCCTGGCCACGGCCACGCAGGCAGGAAGTGACAGGGATGGGGTTTGTGCCTCTAGCCTCTGCTGCCGGACCAAGACTGGGGACCTGTCCCTGAGGGCCACAGGGAGCCACGGAAGGCCTTAGAGCCGTGGACGGAAGTGACGAGATCAGGGGAGGTCCTGGGGGTGCGACCTGCCCCAGCAGCCCCCCGTTGCCCTTTCCCCTGGCTCTGGAAAGACCTGCCCTCCTCGGGGGGCGCTGCTGTGGGCTTAGACGATGGCAAAGAGGATGGCTTTGAACCAGATCCTGTGTCAGCCCCTGGGGCCATGAAGCTGGGAGGCTCGGTCCCTGCAGTGGCTGCAGGAGCCTCCGTGTTGGTCCTGAGCTTGCCTTGCTCCTGTTCCAGGCGTCCTGGCTTCCCTCCCGCCCCCCCGCTTCCTCCTCCTCCCTGCCGCCTGTCCCGATGGCCTCGTTTCCCCTCGCAGGCAGGCGGCACCATCTGCAGCCTTGGCCGTCTGGGCAATCTCGCGTACGTTCTTCTGCCTGGCGCACTTGTGTGAGGGTACTAAGTAAGCCTGGTTCTAGCACCGGTCCTCGTGGTGACCTTGCTTTTCACGTTTTCCCTCCAGGGGGACCTGTGTGTCCCTGTCCTTTCCCTTTTTCTAAGCCAATAACTAACCGCAGCAGAGGAAGTGAAAAATGCAAGTAATACCCATGTCTCACCCACCAGCCCCTCTAGGAAGTCTGCAGTTCCGTGTCCCGGCTCTCAAGGAGTCTCGTGGCCTCTCCAGAGTGCCCCCTGCTGTTTTGCATCGTGCAGACGCCACCTCCCCCTGCCCATCACTTCGTGTGCCCAGCAGCTCTTGCTCAGCAGGAGCTTGACACCCCTTTTTCCCAGGCAGGCTGCCTTCCACGTCTAGGCGTGTCCTGATTCTTTCACTCACGACATCAGACAAATGTGTGCCCAGAGGTGAAAGGCAGCCCTCGTGTCCGAGATCCGGGGCTGTGATGGCAGCTGTGGAAAGTGGCTTTCCTCTGGCGCGCCGGCTCTGATAGATGGCCGCTGCTGACCGGAATGGGCTGCGCTCAGTAGGGGAGGGGGGCCTGTGATTGATTAGTGATGTCTGTCGCGACTGCGAGCGCGCAGCAGAGTGGTGGACGGCGTGCTCGAACCTGCCATCTGGGCCGGGGACCTTTCCTCTGGCCTTTTCTTCCTTCGTCATGTCTGTGCTGTGGAAGCTGGTGCCACGGGTGGAGGTGCCCGTTGGCTGTTTTCAGAGCTGAATGGGAGACAGCTTCAGGTTTGGGGGAGTAGTTGGGAATTGCTGCATTCTGAGATACGTGTTTATCCAATAACACATGTTCTGCCAGCAGCCAGCATACATTTCGGGGTGAACAGGAAATGGTTCCCCGGGCACCAAGCCTTGAGATTCTTCTAGTCTTGGTGCACAGGGCCTGTTGTCTTCTCAGTGGAGCCTCAGGCGCAGAGAGGCTGCGAGGCTGAAGCACTCTCGGGCCACACCCCAGGGTGTCTTTCAGGCTCCTGGGGAGTGCGGGTGGGGAGGAACCCGGGGCTGGCGGAGCGCAGGGCCTGGTTCTGCCGGGACCCGTGAAGGCGTCCAAGCTCAACATTTGCCCCTGAGATCCTGGGTCAGCTTTCCTCTCCTCGGTGCACATTAAGCCAGAACTGACAGCCAGTCGGCGGAAGGTGTGTTGTTGGGCGCGGCTGCTGAATCAGCGAAGGGCCAGTTTCTGGTGAACCATGTATCCCAAGGACCCTGAGGTCTTAAGAAGTGGAGTAGGAAAAGAAGAGCTCGCTGGGGGCCCAGTCCCACGCTGTGCCGTGGGTTTGCTGTGAGGCTTTAGGCAAGTTGCTTCCCCTCTCTCTGCCCATCTTTCTTCTCTGTACAAGAAGGGGGATGACTAGAGATCTGAGGCCTTTCCTGCTCTGACTGCGGAAGTGGGCTGTCCTGGGCACGAGTGGGGTCTGACTGCCCTCAGGAGGAGTGTCTGAACCCAGGAGGCAGCGGTGTCGGGTACCGGGAGCCCACCCTCCCCATCGCTGACTGACACTCCTGCGCGCTGCAGAAGTGCCAGAGCTGAGCGGCCGATGGGGAGATGACAGATGGACCGATGACAGGCTCTTCCGGGTCAGGACAGACACGTCTGCAGGCCGCCTTGCCCCTGGTTTTTCAGGCACGACCTGGGAAAGCCTCTGGTCGCCCCCTCCCCCGTGGGGGCTCCTGTCTCTGCCTCTCCAGCCCTTGTCTCCCTGCACACCCCTGAGACTCCAGCCACGTTCGACAGTTCACGGCTCCGTGTTTGATTTCTCCTCTGGGTATTTGTGCCTGCTGATTCTTCTTTCAGACCTTTCCTTCCTCTGCATGCGTCTGTCCCTTTAACATTCAGCCGGGGTGGGCCTCTCTGGGAAGCTGTCTCTGCCCTCTGCCCTGCGCCTGGCACCTGGCCTGCGTTAGAGGCAATCCGAGACCCCCACCACTCACCCCCTTGCTCATTCAACTGTTTGTCTCACTGTCTGCTTATTTTTTAATGAAACAAGTTTTTTAAATCTTCTGGATGCACTGTGAGGGATCAAGCCCGTGCCCTCTGCATTGGCAGTGAACCACCAGTGAAGTCTGAGTTTGTGGAAGGCCCCTTTACTTTCTGGACTTCCCTGGTGGCTCAGACGGTAAAGCGTCTGTCTACAATGCGGGAGACCTGGGCTCGATCCCTGGGTCGGGAAGAGCCCCTGGAGAAGGAAATGGCAACCCACTCCAGTGCTCTTGCCTAGAAAATCCCATGGACGGAGGAGGCTGGTGTCCAAGGGGTCGCAAAGAGTCAGACGTGACTGAGCGACTTCACTTTCACTTTCCCTCACTTCCTGCCCAGATTCCTCATTATCAGATGAGAAACAGTACCTGTGTTAGCCAGGCGAGGCCAGGCTATGCTGCTCTGATAAACATGTCCTGGGACCTCAGTGACTGAGACAGTCAGGTCTGGCTTTTGCCTGCCCCAGGTCTGAGATGAACCAGGTGGCTCTCCGGGATGGCTCCCTCCCTCCCGCTTTGTAACTCGGAGACCAAGGGTGGACCCTGATTCCACCATCTCGGCGTGGCACTTCTGTTATTGTGTGCTCACTCAGTCGTGTCCGGCTCTCTGTGACCCCATGGACTGCAGCCCGCCAGGCTCCTCTGTCCATGGGATTCTCCAGGCAGGAATCCTGGAGTGGGTTGCCATTTCCTTCTCTGGGGGATCTTCCCGACCCAGGGATCAAACCCGTGTCTCTTGTATCTCCTGCCCTGCAGGCAGGGTCTTTGCTGCTGTGCCCCCTGGGAAGCCCCAGGGGCTCCCGCGGTCACTGCTAAGGGCGCAGCAGGTGGAGCCGACTTGGTGCCTTTGCCCAGGAGGGACGGCTCCTGCTCACGTGTCACAGGCCAGAACCGGTCTCGGCCCCGCCCAGGGCTGGGAGGTTTCTTCCACGTGCCCGGGGAGGGGGACTGCATCTGGATGAGCCCCGAGGACTCTCATCACAGTCCAGAAGTCCAGATCGGGTCAGCGGCTCTGATTTCGTGACTGGCAGCAGCCAGGAAGGGACGTTAGCCTGAGCAGACTTGGAACGCCTCCCGTGTCACGTTACAGATGGGAGAGCTGCGGTCCAGAGGGGCCGGGGGTCCTGCCCGAGATGGCCCCTGGGGCCTGGGGGGCAGGGAGCTGTTCGCAGTCCTCCCGTTGTCCAGACACTGTCCTCTCCTCCTCACGGTTCTGATGTGTCTCCTGGTAGTCCTGCTGTCTGATCCTGCTGTGTGATGCAGGCGGGGATGGGGGTGGCGTTGCTGCGGCTCTTGTGAAATTATTTTAAGACCTTGGAAAGCAAATTAGAATTTCAAACCATCCGGCCCTCCTGAAAGCAGGCTGGGGGTGTGTTAGAAGTAATTTAATTTTTACTTTGTTTTATTAATAGGATGTGGGAGGGGAGGGTGTGAGTTGGGGCTGAGGGTGCTGGCTTCAGAGCCTGGGTGGATGGAATCGGCGTAAAGCAGGGGCCCTGGAGAAGGCGGGGTGGGTCGAGGGGCACCCTGAGACTCCGACAGAGAGGCAGCCATGGGGTCCAGGGGACTCTGGCCTGCACACGCGTGTTCGGAAATGTGGGAAGTGTTAGTCGCTCAGTTGTGTCTGACTCTTTGCAACCCCATGGACCTTAGCCCGCCAGGGTCCTCTGTCCATGGGCTTCTCCAGGTGAGAGTGCCGGAGGGGGTTGCCATTCCCTTCTCCAGGGGATCTTCCTGACCCAGGGATCGAACCCAGATCTCCTGTATTGCAGGCAGACTCTTTACCATCTGAGCCACCAGGGAAACTGTAATGGGTCTATAATATTTTTCACACAAATACCATTTAAAAACAAACACACAAAAAAGCATTTTTAATCTCACGGTACAGTACCTTGAAAAGTACAGTAGTACCAGCTACATCAGCCTCCGAGGTGGCTCAGTGGTAGAGAATCCGGTTGTCGGTGCAGGAGACGTGGGTTTGATCCCTGGGTTGGGAAGATCCCCTGGAGGAGGAAATGGCAACCCAGTCCAGTGTTCTTGCCTGGGAAATCTGGACAGAGGAGCCTGGCGGGCTGCAGTCCATGGGACAGCAGAAGAGTTGGGCATGACTGGGTGGCTGAGCGACAGCTCCCAGCTGCATCACCGTTGCTTCCGGACACGCTGGGCTTGAAATAAAGATGCCACCCTGCTGTCCTCTGTACCGTCCTGTGAAGGACCCCATGGCACAGCCGCTTGCAGAGGAGGCACGCACGTGACCGTATGTCCGCCAGGCACGTGACCGTATGTCCGCCAGGCACGTGAGCTGTTGATAACTTACGCAACTGGACCTGCCAGTGCACGTTTGAACCTTTGGAAGTTTGCAACTCGAAGGTTCATATGTAGGGGACTTACTGTATTTCCAAATAAGGTCGTATTCTGCAGTTCTGGAAGGACGTAGGATCTGAGAGGGATACTGTTCAGCCTACTGGAGAGCCCAGTCGTGGGTAGGCCTCGGGGGTGCAGGCCTCCTAGAGCCATCATGAAATGCAGTGTGTGTTTCCCCCTAGGAGGACACACGACTTCCTGTGATTTGTCAGCCCCGGGATGAGAGAGCGGCAGTCTTGCAGGACCCAGATCTGGCAGATGGGACCGTAGGTCAGAGGACAGGTCGTGGGAAACACAGGAAGGGGGTGGTTCTGGGGAACTGGCCGCCAGGGAAGGGGCCTGCTGGAGCGAGAGGAGCTGGGAAGAGGGTGCTCTGGAGGGCCGGGCACAGGCCCCCGTTCGGGGGGCCATGGCATCTTTACAATACTGGGACTTCCCTGGCTGTCCAGTGCCGCTGGACTCTGCGCTTTCACTGCTGGGCCCAGATTCAGTGCCTGGTCAGGGGGCTGAGGTCCCTCGAGCCACGCAGCATGCCCCCGACCCCCCAAACATAAGAACATGATTTTTTCAGTGTCGTCTCCAGGAGGCGGTACTTCCTAGACACACCTGCTTTAGTGTGTGACTCAGTTCGCCTGTGCCTGCCCCACCCTCAGGCCTGTTCCTGGGTCCCCAGAGACCTCAGTTAGGGCCCCCCGCCGGAGGAGAAGAACTTGGAAGAAAGAGGGAGACGCTGCAAGAAACACTGCAGACGGTGTAGACGGCTCGGGTCGAATTTGGCGGTTACGGGGCCAGCGGTGGGAGCCCTTGCCTCTGCTTCTGGTTTTGAGGATTACAGGAGATAACATGGGTGAAAGTGCTCCCAGGTTTTAAAAGCTAAATTACATATTTCATCTCTTTTTTGTTAAACTGTACAAAGCACTATCTGTTCACAGTAAGAACACATGCAGATAAGCCCCGAGAAAGAAAATCCCTTTAATCTCATTCCCTGAAGATCTCCCCTGTAACACCTCTGACCACGACCTTGGAAACCTTTTCCTCTGTATTCTGTTTGACAGGAAGGGGATGATAATATTTGTAATAGTTTTATGCTTTTAATACAGTGTAAAATTCACGCTTTAACCTAAAATATTAAATATTTCTTCATGGGAAGAAATGATGGTCACGAAGCATCCTTTCTGACTGTTATAGGATTCTGGTGTCTGGATGTGTGGAGCTTAACAGGTCTTCTGCTCCTGGGGCACATTGCCCTGTTTCCTGTCCTTCTTTGTAAACAATTTTGTTGTGAACACCCTTTTAGCTTTTTTGTAGATGTGCATCTCTGCAGGGACGTGTGTTGTAAGCCTTGAGTGGTAAAGTGTTCTATGGATTTCCCATGTCAAAGCCTTTATTTGACACTGGGTCTGTGTCAAAAAAAAAAAAAGAGCAAGAGAGTTCCAGAAAAACACCTATTTCTGCTTTACTGACTATGCCAAAGCCTTTGACTGTGTGGATCAATGAACTATGGAAAATGCTGAAAGAGATGGGAATACCAGACCACCTGACCTGGCTCTTGAGAAACCTGTATGCAGGTCAGGAAGCGACAGTTGGAACTGGACATGGACCAACAGACTGGTTCCAAATAGGAAAAGGAGTACATCAAGGCTGTGTATTGTCACCCTGCTTATTTAACTTATATGCAGAGTACATCATGAGAAGCTGGGCTGGATGAAACACAAACTGGAATCAAGACTGCTGGGAGCAATATGAATGACCTCAGATACGTAAATGACACCACCCTTACAGCAGAAAGTGAAGAAGAACTAAAGAGCCTCCTGATGAAAGTGAAAGAGGAGAGTGAAAAAGTTGGCTTAAAGCTCAGCATTTAGAAAATAAGGATTGTGGCATCAGGTCCCATCACTTCATGGCAAATAGATGGGGAAACAGTGGCTGACTTTATTTTGGGGGGCTCCAAAATCACTGCAGATGGTGATTGCAGCCATGAAATTAAAAGATGCTTACTCCTTGGAAGGAAAGTTATGACCAA